>MJUU01070222.1:23986-40901 GCA_002080025.1 Modiolus philippinarum
AGATGTATCTATGCCAAATAAATCAATATTGTCCATCGAATAATGTTTGCATGATATATGATGATATGGTTGCATAATCGAAAGTAGTCATCTTGTAACCGAAATACATATTTCTCTCACATGCACTCCGTGCATTCGTTAGTTAATAAGCTTTTCTAACTCAATGTCTATATCTCGATGATCATTTGTAACAAGATGTGTTTGTGAAACACTACATATGCCCCCAGATTCCCAATTTTACCCCTTTTGGACCCCTATGACCTTGACCTTTGACCTTTGACCTAATTTTTTTTTGCATATTTATGTTCGTCTTGACTAGACCTATACACTTGCCAAGTATCAAAAGTCTACCTTATATAGTTCAAAAGTTATAGCCAAGGTTAAAGTTTCGAACAAACAGACAGACACAGACAGACAGGACAAAAACAATATGCCCCCCGATCCTCGATCTTGGGGCATAAAAATATCCCAATGAACGCCTGAGCAAAAATAAGAAAATCATATACTTAGTATATGTATATACAGAATTCATTGCAAAACAAAAAAAAAACGATCACAAACAGACAGTAAAGGGTCATGATGAAGACGAAACACATTATAAAAGGCCACAAAAAATAATTCACTAACAGTGTAAACCCTAAAAAAAAGCTAAAATCTCTTAATGTGCAATAATTTTGTGTAAAATGTTATAAATATAAGGTTTATCTCCCTTAGGCTAAGTTTTGTCCTCAGCTGTTCTATTGTACTATTAAGCTTTTTTGATTATAAGTTCTCAATCAACTTTTTCGTCTTTAATTTTTGTTTTTTGTTTTGGTGCTCCTAATCTTGGATTTTAATCTTGATTGCAGAGACAAATGTTGTTGAAATGGATACTGTAAAATTACAATTGATTGCAACATTTGGTATTTGTTGTACCGTTGTTGATTTTGAAGATGTCACTACGATGTTTAAAAGTTTGAATCACTTTTAAACAATTACGTCGGTATTTTAATATTCATACTTTAATTGATCATCATCTGCATCTGCCATATCCACATTGGATAAAAGGCACATTGTCAAAGTTATAAATAACAAAAATGTCTGAACTAACTAACAAAAGAAGTAACTGTAAATTTATTTTTTGCATAATTTTTTTTATGAAACATTCCGACAACTTATGTCTCTCCATTGCAGATCAATTCAAAACATTTGGAAAAATATCAACTGAAATTTGTATAAAAAGTGTACAAGGCCATTGGCTGAAATCACTTTCCGTGCACATTCCCCACTTATGATCCCTAACAGATGTCTCGACCGTCCCTGCTTGGCAGTTAAATTGATCTGAAAAATCCAACTGAGTTGAAATTAGGGTAACTGACAAAACCATATAGCATACTGTCATGTACTACCCAATACCAACCCAAATATCACTAACCAACCACTAATAGATATTAAGAAACTACATATGCTACTGAGATAAAGAACAAAAGCCATATTGCAGACTGTCATATACTACCCAAGAATAAACCAAATACCAAATACCAAATAGCATTAACCTACCACACAGAGTAACTAATACACTGAACTAATTACAAAAACTTAACATGCTCAATAGACTCTAAATTGAGATCAAGGATAAAAGCCATATGACAGACTGTAATATACGACCAAAGTCAACATACATACCAAATATCATTGACCTACTACTTATAGTTACTGAGAAACTGAACTAATCATAAAAACTTAACAAGTTCACTGAACCGCGAAATTGAGGTAAAAAACCAAAAGCATATGACAGACTGTCATGTACTACATGAGAACACACTAATTACCATATATCATTACCCTACCACTTATTGTCACTGAGAAAATGACCTAATCACAAAAATTTGACATGCTCACTAGACCCTTAGATTGTCGAAATGGTCATATGCAGAAATTAAATTTCAAATTTACTATCTATAACAAAATGCCAGATTGAAATTTAATTTCTGCATATTGCCATTTCGACAAACTCAAGTCTCTTTAGTGCAGATCAGTTCTAAACATTTGGAAAACCATCAACCAAAATATATATAATAACTGATACTGCAAATTTTCACCTAGGTTTTAAACCATTATATTTTGTGTACCAATTTCATATTGATGATGAAGTAAAATTAAAGTTCAGCGTTTGGACATTTTATACTCCTACAATGCCTATCATACTTGAATTATGCGTACATTACAATGCAGTGTGTAGTCTAATTAGCCATGACATTTGAAAATCGGATTAATTATTAGTATATATCGACAATCAAATACCATGACAAATTTGGGGAAGGGAAAAGATGAATTGTAAAATCCAAAGAATACGGCAATTCATATTTAATACCAAATGACAAAATACCGAAGTTACTGTTGATTTATTTTCTGCATATGCGCATTTCGACAACTTATGTCTCATCAGTGCAGATCAAACCAAAACACTTGGAAGTCCATTAACCGAAATACACGTTGAATTGGATAGAGAACAAATAACCAGAAGGATCTAAATAGAAAAGCCAAAATTCAGCTAAGGACAGAGCTTGACATGAAGAAGATACTCCTTAGTTTTAAACAAATTTTTTGGGTCTGCACCGAAGTACTGACTATTGGGTTGATGAATACCATCGAAAGTGGGACAACCATACAAAGATAAGACATATAAACAAAAATATACACGAAAACGCCACAAAACTGAAGCATAAGCAGTGTGCAGCCGACAAAAACTAGAGGTTTCCAAGCTTGACAACCGTTAAACTGCAACAGTTAGGTTTTTTCAAAGTCTGTTTGTTGGTTTGGTAATAACTCTGGATTTTCTAATAATGTCTATTCTCATTTGAGAATAGAAACATACTGTCATTGTTTATTGTATCGATCTGTCAAATCATTATGACGACGGTAAAATTTCTGTAGTGATAAATTTAAAAGAAAATGATTGAATATAACCTCGGTTTAATTTTTTTTGAGACAGTTATTTCGCTGTATTGACAAAGTCGCTACACAAACTACAATTGCGACAACAGCAAATAAGTTATGAAATGTAGATGCCATAGGCAGTGAATGTTGGAATATTACTGCTCCATAACGGAAAGTTCACTATTATATTTAAGTCGAAATAATCACTGTTACATTTAACTTATTCAAATAAATGAAAAAGCAATAAGCATTCTATAAATATTTTATTTATAAAAAAGAAAATTGTTGTGAAATCTTGTGTTTATTCTTACGTAAATAATGTTAGCCTTATCAATGTTTTATCATCTTTCACTTCTGTCCATATTCTACAAGACACAAAATACAAGTTAATACCTATAGTAAAATATTATTTCAACATAAATTTTCATTATTTTTTTTAATGTGAATGTGATGTCACACGAAAAGAAACGAGCTCACCTGTATTCACTTTTCAAGCTATATTCTGGGTAGGCAGACTTGCCTTTGTTACGATCGATTCAAAATTTAGTGTTCTGAAGGTGTATAAGGATGTAGTTATAACTTCCGTTCTAGTGGAAATAAGTTTCGTTGTTTTTCCGAGACGAGGGTGTAACACGTACTTCTTTATGTTTATTTATTCCAATTTTACTTGTGATAAACAGACATTTATGCCATTTTGAACGAAAGTTGAAACGGTGTGTAGTTTCAATGTATGGTTGTGATTTTCCCGACCCTCCCAACACAGAGTTTTATCCAATACTAGAAACTGTGAGCTTCCCAAACATTTTTCATCACAGTTTCTTAGAGTGAGACATCACTTGCGATTTTCCTACATTTGATGTACTTTGTAATGAAAGCTTAGGTAAGTTCTGATTATTCGGTCAAATTTGATTGAATTTGTTACATTGAGACGTCTTTGTAGGGTCTTCAGATATCACTGAAAGGTTAAGTAAGGTAAAATTCCAATTGCTATTGCAACGTTCAAGCCCATTATTACGCTACGAAGAAAAACACTGCAGTATATGCTGCCGTAAAATTCAGCGAAAACATTGTTTAATGTTCAAATAACAAAATACCGAAGTTACTGTTTATTTATTTTCTGCATATGCGCATTTCGACAACTTATGTCTCATCAGTGCAGATCAAGCCAAAACATTTGGAAGTCCATTAACCGAAATGTGTAAAAGCTAATAGAGAACAAATAACCAAAATGATATAAATAGAAAAGCGAAAATTCAGCTAAGGACAAAGCTATACACGAGGGAGATACTCCTTAGTTTTAAACGCAATATTGTAAAATTAAGATGTTGCTTTATTCAATTTGTGAGTAGGTCGGCCGTGTTTACACATCGATAAACTCCTCCAAAATTACTTTTGTTTCTATAATATTAAGTATATGTTAATCTTGAAATGGTTACAATAACTACTATTATTATTTCTAAAATGTAAATAAAACAAGTACCACACGTTTCTTTATTCTTATTGTGTGCCACACAGCATTTGTATGATGATCCAACAACTGTACAAGTCCCAGAACAGCTAACGCCAGTACAAGGTGTGTCTGCAAAAAAAAAGTAAAAATCTAGTATCATTCTGAAGACAACTAATTGTTAAATTATTATATATTTATTGATTATTTCATCTTATCTAGCATTCATTTAAATTTAATTACAGAATCCAATGTAACACGCATTGTGTGCTAGAAATAGATAACTTTAATTATATAAATAACAATCCCGCAGCATTTTATCAAATGATCTGATTGAAAATGATGTTATATACACAATTACATTATTATGTAATTATCTCTGTATTGTCTCAACCCCATAAAGATCGTGTATGGAAGCATTGTGATATTGATACCGATGTAGAAAGGTTACACGAGGCTATCGAAAATTCTTCTTTTGAGGAATTGCAGATAGTCGAGGGGTATCACCTAGCCGCTGTGCCGAATTGAAGGTTCGAATCCAGTTATATGTCAACCAAAAATTCAATGATTTTGAGAGTGTAAATTACAATGTCATTTTTAGATTAAAATTATAGGCACGTATATATACATGTACACGTATACATATTTATCGTATACTTAGACTAGATAAAAGCAATTTTTACCTCTAGATAAAGCATGTATTTTTTATTAAAACCACTGATAGTACGAGTTTGACTGTTAGCGGGCTGATAAAGCTACTTCTGGAATTTATCACATACCTAAAAAAAGTTCCGTCACAACTTGGAAGATTTAATAACTTGCCGGGTTCGGGTATTTCCGCCAAAATGAGAAGTGTTCCATACGATTCTGTCTTAAATAGATCTATGTGTGAAATTATTGTGAAATTATTGTGAATTTTTATAATATGGAATGTCACAACAGATCGCATTGCTGTTTTTTTATCTATAGGATATGGATTACCTGTCAACTCCATCGAAACTGAAACCAACACCAACGAATTTGACCACAAAAAAAAATACTAACAATGAATGTAATTCATTACAATATATCTGATATTATTTGAATAGCTTTAAGTATTTTTTATCAAGTTCAAGTTCAAAATTTAATTTAAAAATACATATTTTAAATTTAAAGTTAACTTTTAAATACAAAAATACATAAGGTGCATAATAAAGGATAAATTTTGTTCTAAAAATCTCAGAGTGAAGCAGGAATTTTGGGATTTGGATGTCATTAATTCAAAATATGAACACCCATAAGAATGTAATTTCTGTTTTAAAGGCCATATAATGCTACTATATGTATGAACATCATCTTAATAAGAACCCGTTTAACTGAGGTATGAAATGATAATAATAATGCAGTAAACCTGTGCCAGTCTCAGGGTGGTTATAATATGTATTTGCCTGATTTTTTTACAGTTCAAGTATATGATAAAAACATTATTACATGTCATTTTTCATATCACATCCTTTATCAGCCCTAGGTCATATATCATCGATATATGACCTAGGGCTGATAAAAGGACCTAGGCTGATAAAGGGTGTGATATGGAAAATGCCATGCAATAATCTATATATATATCTTACAGTAAAAGGTGAAATCAGAGATTACTGATAAATACTAAACAAACCAGTCAATACCGGTAATTACTAGCGAAATTAGTTATTACATGTATTTACTGATTGTTTCAGTATTTACACGTAATAACTGAATTTTCATGTTGTTTTTACAGCTTTTTACTCACTTTTAAAAAACACGAAATATTAAGGAAATTTTAGTAAAATACAAGTAAGTTACAGCAGAAAAGTAGTAAAGAAGCAACCATTTGTAAATCTATGGAGGGAAATAGATTTTACTAAACGTCAATCTTTTTTTCACCTATTAAAAACAATTCATTTTTCATCGCATGTTGAAAACAATTCATTATTTTCAAATGTGGTATTTTTTCTCGCCAAATTAAAACCATGATATTATTGCAAACATTATGATTCATTCCCAATAATTGGGAAGCAAACTATCCTTTTTAAAAGAAATCCATGCCCACCCAAAAATTTCAAATGGTCGCCTAAATTTTTGAATTTAAATAACATTTTCGTTAAAAATACATAAAATTTTGTTTAAAATAAATTTAAATTTACTATTTCATTCAAAGACTTTTTCACTCAAAGATTGATTGTCGATATTGCTAGCCAATAATGCAAAAGTTAAGGTACAAACTCTTGAAGTTTTCCAGATGTGTAAATTCGACTATGCTAAAACTATCAAAATAGGTAAATTTTTATACTGTTGCATATTAAGAAACCATTATATGAATAAACTGTAGAGCTATGTGTTGTACACTTTGCAGTGAACACATCAATTTGGACCAACTCAGCTAATGTTGACTGGACATGTAGGTATGTTCAATACCTTTCATCTTAGCTATAGCAAATAACCACTAGATCAGAACGAAGATTACAATGCCAATTTCATGGAGGACACGGCGAGCACTACAATATGGACCAATATGTCGTAAGTGTGACCAACCCTTCAATAGTTTGTAGCAGTGGGCAATACATGTAGCTGATGATATACCTTTAATTTATGATCCTTTGACCCTTGCTGAAATCCAAAAGCTGTATTATACAGATTACCCTAAATTGAAAACATTGAATTCGGACCATGTTAAGCTTATATCTGCTGTTTGGGGTTTAGCAATAGTGGGCATTAAATAACAGGTAGGTATGTAAAATAGCTTTTATGGCTTTCAAAAACACAAAATGTTCAATCCAAGCACTAAGCTTAGCTTTTTCTGTCACTTTAATTATTTTACTTTAAACATCAATGCCAAATATCATGTTACTAATGTTACTTCTCAATGATCTTCTTTTCTGATATGAATTACTTTTCATCTACTGATATTTTGTCAAACTGTTTTTGATGGTTAGTAAAAAGGCTAAAAAAAATTTTAAATTATTAATTACAGGTAATTACTAGGTTATTACAGGAATTACATGTACATTTATTTACTAAGTGCACCAGGAATTACATGTTATTCCTTAATTTTAGTATTTACATATAATCCCTTTTTACAACTATTTACTGTAACATATATACACTTGGGCATAAATATGGAATATTCTTAGTTTCTGAGCCAAAACTTAAAGTTTGGAAGCATTATGCGCAAAGGGTTTATTTTAAATCAATGATTAGTATACAAATATTTCCCCAAAATGCAATTTTCAATGCCCATCGTGTACAAAAATAAATTAAGTGATAATTTCAATGATTTTTAAAGGATAATTTGAATTTTTGAAAAAAAATAGTCCTGAAATATCTCAGGCATTCTCAACAAAAGATATTACCTGCCGTTGGGTGTGGGGTTTTTCACCGTTCATTGAAGATCTTATGGTGGCTTTGAGTTGTTATTACTCCCCTTTGGGTCGTTGTCTCTTTGACACATTCCCCGTTTCCCTTCTTTTTTCCATATTTATGACAAAGAGTATATATAAATATATCTGTTAATATTAGAAGAGGATTAAGATTATTCAAAACAATGTTTTCCATATATTGAGTACTTGTAAGTTCCGCAATGATATTGGCAACAATTGTTAAGTTCTTCAAACAAGAGGCTCACCTTAGCCTTTATCGCTCACTTGGCAACCTTCAGCCTTTTGGCAAAATTTTACTAAAGTACTTGTAGGATAAAACATAACCATTTTATGGCGTATGGTGTATGGTGTAATGGTGTATGGTTCAATGGTGCATGGTATATTGTTCAATGTTTCATGGTGTATGGCGTAATGGTGTATGGTGTTGCAACGTGAACCATACACCATACAATATGAAACATACACCATACACTATGAAACATACACCATGTGGACCATACACCATTAACAATCGAGAGACACGCTGTGAACGAGAGACAATGAACTGCATAGCGACTCGGGACTGACGCAATCGAAGTTGATATAAAATACATTTTTAAATATATGTTAACCTTATAAAGTAATGAAAAAGAAAATTAATCGTGCTTTTTATACGCCAGCAGGTGTCTATTTTCTACAACCGTAAATAATATAAATAATAATTTCTAGTAAAAAAACAAAAAACGCCCAAAACATGTAGTGACAAAAAGCGATTATCTTTTTTTTAAATAAAACCGAAGATGTGAATATAAAACCGCAAAAACATATTCTTTTTTAATTTGAATTTAAACGTATTTATGAATTTTCCGCCGAAAGCCGATGGAAATTATGTTCGTGAAGATCGCGATTGTTCATGGCACATATTTTTCAATAAATTTTGCTAAAAACTTTACAAAAGTAAATTTTTTTCAATAATTTTACAATCCCGAAAACTTGCGAGAAAATATTATGATATGACGTATCAGGGACTATACATTACAATGTAATGTATAGTCCCTGGACGTATTAATGTCCTATTACTCACATTACGCTAAATGATATTTTGATCGATTTTCCCTTTGGTATAATGTTCCCTAAAACACGCAAGAAATTTATATACTAACAAACTCTCATATTTAGTATGATTTGCTATAAATGTCAACTAAAACTCAAATTTGGCACACATTTGTCTAAGCCATGCAACATACGGTGTATTCATAGTATATGCCATTTTGTCACAATGCTATCTAGCTGGTGTGACTCTAATTTGGTACAAATTTCCTGAAAAGATTCCACAATAAGGCTATCAAAAGTATGCAATATGGTGTAAATGCCATCTAGTACTCAAATTTGGTGCAAATATACTGAAAACATGCAAAAATAGGGATATTGATAGTATGCAATATGGTATAAATGCCATCTAATACCGTGGCCAGCTATTATGGTCCTCACG
This sequence comes from Modiolus philippinarum, assembly GCA_002080025.1. Taxonomy (NCBI): domain Eukaryota; kingdom Metazoa; phylum Mollusca; class Bivalvia; order Mytilida; family Modiolidae; genus Modiolus; species Modiolus philippinarum. Next base: position 33,219 of record MJUU01070222.1, read on the forward strand.
TGACTTTGATGACGTAAAGAACCAAGATTTCACTCGATAAAAAAATGTACAGAGAATGCACGAGAATGGTACAAATATTTTGAATTTTCTCGAGAACCGTTGGTTTTTTTTCTCATTTATGCTGTTATCCACGTAATCTTGAAAACCTGTTCTTTCGATTCATGCATAACATTTCAGTGTAATTTTAGTCTAAATTACTTCCAATTTGATTTTAAATTACGGTGTTACAAACTCCTATTGTAGCTATGTTATGTACGATAAAATATGAAAACCGCAGTTACAAAATACACAATAAAACGTCTTAAATCGACATAATTTACATTTATGCACATATACAGCGAAAAATGAAAGATTACGGTAACAGAAAATCTAGATAAGAACAGTTTAATTTGTAGTTATGTTACTTCCAATTTGATTTGAAAATCGCCAAATTTCAGTGAAAATAAAAATGGAAGATGATGGGATAACCCGGATGTTGTATTATCATCATTGTTTGTAGGTTGTTATCCTCATTTTTCCCCTAAACGTGTTATAATGTTAACAATTTCTAAGTTAAAGTTAATATATATATAACTAAATGTAGATTTTGGAACGGGTATTGTGTATTATAAGGATACCTTGGTTAAATGTTCCATGTGAAACCCGGGTGTAATATTCTCAGTCACATTTAGATAAATCTCATATTCGTTATAAATAACAAACTATATTTAATACTCAATTTAAGATTTTAAAGAACTGCAAAAATGATTTATGATGCCCTCCGGAAAATTATCACCTGGTCAAGGTGACAGGTGTGTTCCTTCAGCCACTTGTATATAACATACTGTTAATTGGAAAAGTATTACATCACTCTACTTGCTGACGACTCGATTTGCATAATATGTATTAAACACAAAGAGAATAATGTGTTACCACACTATATTTTTGGAGACGAATATAAAACGTTTTAAGCTCGGGTTCACATTTTAATTATAATTTCAATATCAAAAATGCATTTTTCGATATTTTTATGTACATTTTTTATTTATTTATTTATTATTATTTTATTATAATCATTATCATTTTTTTGGATAAATTCATATTGTTTTTATTATTAGTAATGTCTTATATAGTAATATGTTTTATTTGCATTGCCTGAATAATCTGTTGTAACGCGGTTACCTCCCCTGAAAATGACCATAATAGCTGGCCACGTCAAATTTGGTACAAACTTACTGAAAATATGCAACAACAGGGATATCGATAGTATGCGGTATGAAGTAAATGCAATATAATACACATATTTGGTACAAAATTACTGAAAATATGCAACAACAGGGATATCGATAATATGCGATATGAAGTAAATGCCATATAGTACTCATATTTGGTACAAATATACTGAAAGCATGCAACAATAGGGATATGGATAGTATGCTTATGGTGTAAATGCCATCTAATACTCAAATTTGGTACAAATTTACTGAAAATATGCAACAAAAGGGATATCTATAATATGCGATATGGTGTAAATACTATCTAATACTTAAATTTGGCACAAATGTACTGAAAATATGCAACAATATGCAGTATCATGTAAATGCCATCGAGTACTCAAATTTTGTACAAATATACTGAAATTATGTAACAATAGGGATATCGATAGTATGCGATATAATGTAAATGCCATCTAGTACTCAAATTTGGTGCAAATATACTGAAAACATCAAACATTAGGGATATTGATAGTATGCAATATGATGTAAATGCCATCTAGTATTCAAATTTGGTGCAAATATACTGAAAACATGCAACAATAGGGATATAGATATATGCGATATGATGTACATGCCATCTAGTCCTCAAATTTGGTACAAATTTACTGAAAATATGCAACAAAAGGGATATTGATAGTATGCGATGTGATGTAAATGTCATCTAGTACTCAAATTTGGTACAAATATACTGAAAACATGCAACAACAGGGATATCAGTAGTATGAGATATGGTGTAAATGCCATCTAATACTCAAATTTGGCATAAATTTACTGAAAACATGCATCAATAGGGATAAAGATAATATGCCATATTATGTTAATGCCATCTAGTACTACAAATATACTGAAAATATGGAACAATAGGGATATCGATATTATTCGATATGATGTAAATGCCATACAGTACACAAATTTTGAACAAATATACTGAAAACATGCAACAATAGGGATATCAATAGTATGTGATATGGTGTAAATGTCATCTACTACTCAAATTTGGTACAAATTTACTGAAAATATGCAACAGTAGGGATATTGATACTATGCGATATGATGTACATGCCAACTCAAAATTGGTACAAATTTACTAATAATATGCAACAATAGGGATATAGATAGTATGTGATATGAAGTAAATGCCATATATAGTACTCAAATTTGAACAAATATACTGAAAAACATACAACAATAGGGATATGGATAGTATGCTTTATGGTGTAAATGCCATCTAATACTCAAATTTGGTATAAATTTACTGAAAATATGCAACAAATGGGATATCGATAGTATGCGATATGATGTAAATGCCAACTTGTACTCAAATTTGGTACAAATATACTGAAAATATGCAACAATAGGAATATCGATAGTATGCAATATGGTGTAAATGCCATCTAATACTAAAATTTGGTACACATTTACTGAAAATATGCAACAATATGGATATTATTAGTATGCAATATGGTATAAATGCTATCTAGTACTCAAATTTGGTACAAATTTACTGAAAATATGCAACAATAGTGATATCGATTGTATTTGATATGATGTACATGGCATCTAGTGCTCAAATTTGGTACAAATATGCTAAAAAAGACGCAACAAGAGGGATATCGATAGTATGCGATATGGTGTAAATACCATCTAATACTCAAATTTGGTACAAATTTACTTAAAATATGCAACAATAGGGATATTGATAGTATGCGATATGATGCAATGTCATCTAGTACTCAAATTTGGTACAAATTTACTTAAAATACGCAACAATAGGGATATCGATAGTGTACGATATGATGTACATGTCATCTTGTCCTCAAATTTGGTACAAATATTCTGAAAACATACAACAATAGAGATATTGATAGTATGGGATATGGTGTATATGCCAGCTAATACTCAAATTTGGCATAAATTTACTGAAAACATGCAACAATAGGGATATAGATAGTATGCGATATTGTGTAAATGCCATCTAGTACTCAAATTTGATGCAAATATACTGAAAATATGCAACAATAGGGATATCGAGAGTATGCAGTATCATGTAAATTCCATCGAGTACTCAAATTTTGTACAAATATACTGAAAACATGCAACAATAGGGATATCGATAGTATGCAATATAATGTAAATGCCATCTAGTACTCAAAATTGGTGCAAATATACTGAAAACATCAAACATTAGGGATATTGATAGTATGCGATATGGTGTAAATGCCATCTAATACTCAAATTTTGTAAAAATTTACTGATAATATGCAACAATAGGGATATCGATAGAATGCGATATGATGTAAATGCCATCTAGTGTTCAAATTTAGTATAAATATACTGAAAATATGCAACAATAGGGATATCGATATTATACGATATCTTGTAAATAGCATTTAGTACTCAAATTATGTACAAATTAACTGAAAATATGCTACAATGACATCAAAAGTATGTGTAATGGTGTTAATGCCACCTAGTTCTCAAATTATCTATTTATATGATTAATGAGGGTTTTAAAGGAGTGGGTCATTGTACGCTGTATAATAGAAATAGGTTCTGTATCGAAATTCTTGTGTACAATGTACATTGCACATGAAATAAGATCGTGTTTGGAGTACGTAAAAAGGTTATGGACGCTGTACGATGATAACCCCTAATGTACGATAATCGAAAGATATAGAAGGAATACTTAATGAATAAGATGAGGAAAAAATCACCATCTTAAAAGCGAGGAAAAGCAACACGTGAAATAAAATACGGCAAACCAAAATCTATATCACCCTTTTTTATTTACATGATTGTAAGGGACCGACCATTTAACTTGAAAAGGGGGGGGGGTGGGCTATGGTTTTTTTTCTAAAAAAATATTGTGGAGATTATTTAATATGAAAAAAAATATTTTGGCTGCCAAAATGATTAAAAATATTTTCTGAAGGAAGCTTTCTGCCAAAAAGAATAATGTTCATTTTGAAAAAAAATAAAAAAATATACATGTAAGTAAAATTAATGATTTGTTTTGCGCAAAGCAGGAAAAAAATTTCTGTCCGGAAAAGAAAACATACCCCCCCTTTCAGGTTAAATGGTCGATCCTTAAATAACAAGCTTCGTGGAAAGTATTCTAGAGTTGAGACTGCAAAATGAGATCTCGACAAATTTTTATTGAAAATTTTCATTTTTTACTGCAAAACTAGCTGGGAATAATATTATTCCCAGTGCGAAAAGATAAAATTCATTTGTTGTATGCACTGGTCACTATAAAATATAAACTAAAATGCAAATACATGTACATTGTATTAGACATCGTGTATAGTGTAAGGTGTAAAGTGTATGGTGCATGGTTTATGGTGTAAGGTATATGGTGTAATGGTATGGTGTGATGGTGTATGGTATATGGTGTAATGGTTCATGGTGTATGGTGTAATGGTGTATGGTGTATGGTACAATGGTGTGATTGGTTATGTTTTACTGTACAAGCACTGTAATCAATGATTATTTAGTTTGCCCCTTTATATGGCGCATTTCACAGTAACCCAATTTTGCCTGGGTGCTGACCTACCATCAGAGATGTATGCGTATGATGATCCTTATATGCAGAAACTAAATTCACTGTAACCTCTGTATTTTGTTATTTATTACCACTGGGCCGATGCCTCTACTGGTGGACTAGTAGTCCCTATGGTATTCATCAAACATCATGAACATGTAGCCAGTACTTCGGTGCTGGTCCAAAAACAGAATTTATTTGAAACTTGTCATATCTAAATTTAAGAAAATTTTGTGAAAACCTAAGGAGTATCTCGCTCTAGCATAGCTCTGTCCTTAGCTGATTTTGGCTTTTCTAGATCCTTTTTTAGATCCTATTGAAAATTTGGTCTTTTCAGCTTACACATATTTCGGTTCATGAATATTCAAATGTTTTTCTAAACCTTAAACAAAACACCCGTGAACTCCATGGTACATGTTATTTCTCTAACCCTCGAACAGTACCATGCTGAAATTGAAAATTTTATGAAAGGATATGGAGTGAATGAACATGAGACCATAACACATATGTTTACTCCAACTGCAAAACTTTAAATGAGCTGTATGGCTATTTCGGAAATTTATTCCTCATCAGCAGCACTAGAACCCAAACAAAGAATATCCATAATTTCAAAAAATGTTTAAAATGCATAAAACCAAACGAAATCCGAATAATCGAATAATCAGATCTGAAAAGCTTTTTGTAAATCTTTTTTGTAGTATTGAAACAATCGCAAGGACAAATCAGCAGCACAAATATCACTGACGAAGACAAAACTAAAATTTCACAGTATGATATACAAGCAAAACCAAAAACTAAAATAATGACATTGTGAACTCCCATCAAAACCAGGAGTGACATCAGGTGCTCCGGATAGGCATGTCATGCTCAACTGGCGGCCCCCGTCACACTATCACTGAGTCAATCCAGGGTTGAGTCAGATCCGGTTATGTCAAATTCGTGAAGACGTGAAATCTAGCTGAAAATGTCCGTTTTCATTTGGGACACAGACACGTCCCATCTGTGAATTATGTCATGGTGACGGCCATAGAATTTCTGATGAGATGATAGTAAGAACGGCTGAACAAATCCCTGACTAAGCAACTTTTAGGACATTGTTTTGCTCTATTGAAAAAATCAGTGTATAGACTACATGCTCGACAGTAAAGAATTAACTGTGAAAAGTACACTCCATAGGCTGGAGAGGTAGGTATATTGCTACTCAGACAGGGAATGTTAGCAATTGGGAAGTTAAAGTCATCACGTTTGTCATATAGCTTAGATTTCAAACGTCCATCTTCATCAATGTATATTAAAAGATCTAAGTACGAAATTGAAGTAGTTGTATCAGTAGTCTCTTTAATTTCAAGCTCATTGTGATAGATCTGGAGTAAATATACCTTAATTTTCTTATTATTAATAGTAAGTACATCGTCCATGTAGCGGATGCTGAAATTAAAGGACTGGGCTAAATGGTTGTGGTTTTTTATGTATAATCCCTTTTAAACACTTGGCCTCATACGAGAAAAGAAAGAGATCAGGTAAAAAAGGCGCACAGTTAGTTCCCAGTAGAATCCTGATTGTCTGTGGAAAAACGCGGCCTCCAAATTCGACAAAACGTCATTGTTTGTGTACTTCTTGTTTGGCTCAATGTGTTTTTTACAAAAAAATCGTCAGTTTTGAAATCATACAATACCGTTTATAATTGAAAATTGAAGTTGCAATGGGTTAAATGTAAGAATACGAAATAAGTGGAACAGTTTGATCTTACAAGGAACGTGGAATGCTTGATATCACTGTTTTGTTATGAAGAATGTTAGCGAGATTTATAGCGTCCAAGCCTTTATTTGCGAATTGAATTTTGAGAAATGTCCGGTTATCAGGTTCGTTAGCTGATTCGCGGACAGGTTTGAACAGTCTATGATGAGATATATCCAAAACAATTGCAGTTAATTTATTTTCTAGGGAATGCCAATCAGTCACTGATGATGCCTAATATATTTGGTAGAAAGATTAAAGTGCAAAAACTTTCATGGATTTCAGAATTTTTTTTCAAATTTCTTTAAAAATTGTAATTTTTCGTGATTAAAGTTCACAAACTCTTACATGGGTTTTGGAATTTCTTTCAAAATTGATATTGTAATGGCAAACATTTATTCAATTTACACTATCCGTATCGGTTTTCGAGTTATTGGCCCAAAATCTGCAATTTACCCCTTTATTCTATTATTAGCCACTGCGGCCAAAACATGTATTGGGTGAACGGCGGAAAAATCCCACTTCAGTCTGAGAAGCCATACCATAGGAATGATTCAGGCAAAGTTTGGTTTTATTTAGCCCAGTTTTTTCAGAGGAAAAAAAATCACATTATTGACGGACGGACGATGAGCGACAAAAAAAAACGACAAGAAACTGTATACTCACTCTGTCAATTGACACTTTAGGTGTCTATGTTAACATTTGTTGTTTCTCTCACGAGTTGTATAACAAGTTATACACTTTCAAAATATATCTGAGTGATTTTTATCGAAAGCCATGAAATTCCTGGAGAGATGTTAATATGACAAGAAAAAATCACGTGATGCTTCAAGCCTATCAGATGATCTTCGTGCTTCCGATAAAATATAGTGCGCAAGTTTCTTTCAAAATCGTATACATTATGTATTTTAGTTATATTTCTTCATTTTCTTGAGCTGAATACGGTGTTGGTATATTAAATTGAAAACAAATATACTGAGGGTACATAACTTAATTTGTCAGTTGGTAATGGGCTGGAGCTTGCATGTCAGTTAACTGCTAGTAGTCTCTTGTGATTTCATGTTTATGTCCGTATATTTAGTTCTTTCAGGTTCATTTTTCACAGTTGACTCAGTCCTGTTGCCAACTGAATTTTACTGTTGTTACGAT
>MJUU01070222.1:41216-51440 GCA_002080025.1 Modiolus philippinarum
GGGGTTTCCTCACCGTTCATTGAAGATCGTATGGTGGCTTTGAGTTGTTATTGCTCCCCTTAGGGTCGTTGTCTCTTTGACACATTCCCCGTTTCTCTTCTTTTTCTTATGTTTATCAAATTACTCGTTTTTTTTACATTGAGTCTCGGATCAACGAGCCTGGTGCGCAGAAATTTGTCAAAGATGAAAATAACATTTGTTTACCTGTGGCATGTATATTGCATATATTTTAAGCAATGAAATAGACATGCATACGAAATCACACAATCCGATTAGTTTCACGTATAACGGAATGACTTAATTCATACAGACGTATGCAGAAGTTCCATGGATGACCACAAAGTTTTGCCACGTGTAGATTTTCAGGGCTTTCGAGTTTCAGATCCATCGGAGCTTTAATATATATATATATATACAAGGACTAAGCCATCATCAGGTCAATTGTAGGATTTCCATATATTCGGCTTTAATTCCTGGCATCAGTGCTACTATTTCATTTGTCGAAAACGCACGACTAATTCCACAAAGGCAGCGTGGAACGATGGTGGGAATTTGATAACTGCACAATTCACATTGACATTTTGGAGTTTGTTTTTTTTTTTGTTTTTTTTTTTTGGGGGGGGGGGGTTGTTTTGTTTTTTTTGTTAAGAGAATGAAACATAAGTTTTGTATGCTTCCTCGTGACTCAATTAATTTGGGAACATATTTAATGAAACTTGAGTCTACACATGTGTACATTATTTTTTTATTTTAGATTGTAGGTGTCATGTTGCTGATTTCATATAGATTATCACTGTCCTTAAAAATAATAAAAATTAATCTACACTGTTACTTTTTACTTTTTACTAGGTCAATATCATATATAATTATCTTGGAAATGCGTCTTATTTCTATTACTTATTAACATTTTTAAATATGAAAAAGAAAGGAAATGGGGTACATGTAAATGTCATAGAGACAATATCCCATATCCAGGTTAAAACGACCCAAAACAAAGCATCTAGGGGTAAACGTACGCTCTTCAACACAGTGAGGAACCTCCAACCATGTAGCAAGCCCTAAATGGCCCCAAAAAGGTACAAAAAGTGAATAAATCAATTAAAGTATTCTAAAACAAACGTGTATAACGTATTGACGATTTAGGTTACCATCTGAAATGAGTTCATCATTATTACCTGACCTGCCCTTTCTTGCTGTCTTGCTAGAAGTAAACCAATGCTTCATATATCAGATCAATACCTGGTAGAAGTTATTAGGACTTAAAATGTCAAAACAAACTGAACATAAAAGATACTGCAACATTGATAATGCAACACCAGTAGCAATAGGTTCTGTCGATCACTAACAAATCTTTGATTTCTTAAATGTTTCATTGGTAATAGTAAATCGAAAACTTTAACGTTGTCCGGAGCAGTATAGTATCAGGATAATTTGATTTTTTTTTCTATGTGTAGTGTGTCAGTCTATTGAAAATTTATGAGTTACAGTCCACATTGAATTCTTCTTTCCATTGTCCATTTCATGTCATATGTTACAAAAATACCTTTGATTTACATATGAAGTTTATAATGTACCACGCACGAATTGTTTCGTAATTTTAATGCAAATGTACAGGACATTCTACAACAACTGCTGAAGAATAGCAAAAGAACAAGGGATGTAGTTAGAGTCCAGAGTCATGGCTAAAATAATAACACCGAAAAATGAGACATAAGACATCACGTGCTCTGGAAGGGTGAGCATGCCTTGCCAGTGACCACCTTCACATCATCATTGACTCAAATCCAGGGTCAAGTCAAAACGGGTATTGTCAAATCCGTGAGGAACTGTTACTGTTCATTACTAAACTTACTTTCGCATCTCGATCCATCATATCCAGGGTTGCACTGGCAGTTCCAAGTCGATCCCGAAATTTGACACGTACCATCATTATAACAACTCTGTCCTGTGCATGGTGTATCTGAAAATGTGACAAAACAACAAGAAACTGTGAATTTACACTGTCAACTAACAGTTACAGTGTCTATTTTAACTTTTGAAAGCTGTTTCTCTGAGTTGTATTTTTAACAAGTTATACATTTTCAAAATATGTCTGCCTGAGAGTTTTTATTTATACAAGGACTAAAACTTCATCGTGTCAGTTGCAGGATTTCCATACATTCGATGTTCAATTCGAGGCATCAAACTCAAAAAAAAATATTACTTGCTTTTACTTAAAATAAAAAATTGTTTTACTTATTTTAAGTAAAATAATAAGTAAAAATGTTTGTCAAAAATTGAGTAATTGCAAGTACAGTGGAACCTCCTAAAACCGGCCTCTGTTGGGACCAAGGAAATTGGCCGGTTTTAAGAGGTTCCGGTTTTCGGAGGTTCCGAAATCCGATCTTTTCAATCCGAATACTTATACAGGAAGTGTATCATATGATCTAGAAGGTCAGTGTAGGCTGAGAGTTAATTATTACAGTATATTTTTCCTGCAATCTTGTAAATTTCAACCAAATTTCAGGTAATGTTTTCAAATGCAATTATTAAACAATGAGAATGGCAATAGAAATGTTACTTGTTGAATAGATTTGGTCGATTTTATTGTCCGCGAGAAAATTCGTCCGATTTTAAGAGTTGAATTTTAGAAGAAAATATACGTTTGGGACCGATCCATAGGGCCGGAATTCGGAATTCAGAGGGGCCGGTTTGCAGAGGAAATTTTAACCTATTTAAATAGGTAAAAATTCCGGACTGAAACATATCGTTCGGTTTATAGAGGGATCCGGTATTTAGAGGGGCCGGTTTTCGGAGTTGCACTGTAATTGCTAGTAATTGCAAGTAATTTGTAAGTAATCTATAAGTAAGTAAAATAATTAGCATCTGAGTAATTTCAACTGGTGATTCTTTTATCAAATTAAGTAATACTACTGGTAATTCTTTTTCCAAGTTCAGTAATTTCTCCTAGTACTAGTAATTCTTTTATCAAGTTAAGTATTACTGGTAATTCTTTTACCTAGTTAAGTAATTTTTACTGATAATTCTTTTATCAAATTAAGTAATTTCGACTGGTAATTCTTTTACAAAGTTATTAGTTTTACTTAAAAATTAGCATTTAGCGCTAATCAGATACTAGTATTTTGTAATTATAAGTAAGATTTTTACTTGATTTAAATAAAAAAAAATAATTAGTTAAGCAATATATACTAAAATAATTACTTGATAGTGATTTTTAATATTATATAATTCTTTTAGAGGATGCAAGTAAATCATTCTCTAAGATGGATAAATTATAAGTAATTTATTTAAATTATGACTTAAAATTGTTCAGACTTTGTTAGAAAATTACTTAAAAAGATAAAAAAAATCATCATTACTTGAATAAAATAACTGCATCATGTATTATCTCAAAAATGTTTTACTTGGATTATATAAAAATTATTGCTCAAATAATGAATAACAGGTAACTTCAATCTACAGTATTACTTGAAATTTTATTACTTAAATTAATATATTCTGTGAAAAATTTCTTAAAATGAACATCCTCGGTACTCTAATAACAGATTCTCCATGAACAATTAAATAAATGAAACAGTTTTGAAAACGATATATAACTTAGGAGCGAAACAACCCAGGGCAAACGGGAATAAGTGCGAATGCATCAAGGGTGAAAGGGGTTAGGAGCGAAACAACCGATTCGGCGCAAAATGACCCATATTCGAGAAGAAAAAAATGCTTACAATCTACATCTTGTACATATATAGATCACATACTATTCAAGTCATGATAGAAGAGTGAACAAACTTTGAATTCTGCATTGTTGATAACAATATCATTTCAAATCAGAAATGGCAATTTATTGTACAATTTTTTCTTAACGATTTGAAAGTGTGAAAGGGGGAGGGGGGAGTGATAAATTATGAAAAATATATCTTATGTTAATTTAGGTCTGCTGCGTGTAATGTGTCTTACCTTCAAAATTCAGAACAGAGTATAAGATCACATGAACTGTCCAAGAGTCAGATGACACGGGTTTACTCCAACTTGGCAAGACCATGAGACTGTGACCATGCTCTAGTTATTTTTCAAATGGTTGAACAGTGGTATGAACGTAAATTGTGTTGTGTAACAATTAACTGACAATCAATTGTAATAAATCATTGAAGCATCTTAATATCGCAATTATTTTTACATTTAATTGCAAAATTTAATCATAATAGGGCTACAATACAGTCATCCTCCATTGTTATCCTTTTGGCGCAAAACCTCAGATAAGAGGTTGACACTGATTGGTTAAGAAACAGCTACTTAAGTATAATCAACCAATCAAAAACATTGGCATACCGGTATATAAAGCTTTTAGATAATTAAAAATAACCTGGTCATAGATAAAAATAAACCATGACTGCATGTGAAATAAACAAACAGATTCCTATCTTATAGGGAAGTTCAGAAACGTGTTTGCAGTTGCATATTTCTAATAAAAGGAATATAAGATTATTTTTTATGATTAAAATGATTTATAATTGATTGTTACTCCAAAGATTACATAGTAATTATTTGAATTTAAACAATCATTTAAGTAATTATTTTACTTCAAAGGTTTGCTTTTCTTTATAAGTAAAAAAAATACTTGCATATGTCTACGTCATGTTCATAGTAAAAGTATTACTAAGTAATATGTAAGACTTGAGTAATTCTTTTAACAAAAACAATACTTTTGAGTAATTAATTTACTTACTGATGTTGTCTTTGAGAATTTGAGTAAATCATAAGTAATCGTATGTAATAGTATGTAATTGCCTAGTAATTTCTAGTAATTATCTAGTAAAACAAATACTTATTTTAAGTAATATTTAATTACTAAGTATTTTATTTTTTGAGTGCAGTTATACTTTTTCAGTTCCCGAAAACGCACGGCTTCCTCCACAAAAGAACAATGGAATAATGGTGGGACCTTCACAACTGCACAATTCACATTGACATTTTGGGACTTAGTCTCTCATTCAGAGAATAAAACAGAAGTTTTGTGAGTAAGCTCGTGACTAAATAGAAATATTCACTAAATTTGCTTGGAATCATTTTTATGAAACTTGAGTCTACAAAGATCTTCATTTTTATTTGAGATTTCCTGATTGTAGTTTTCCTGCTGTTGATATCATATGACTTAATACCGAAGCTACTGTTTATTAATTTTCTGAATATGCGCATTTCGACAACTTATGTCTCTTCAGTTAAGATAAAATGTTAACATTTGGAAGAACATATACTCAAACATGTTTAAAAACTGATAGAGAATAAATAACCTATATGATCGAAATCAAAATGTGAAATAGAATAAAAAATATAACAGGAAACACCTACAATGGCCGCGAAACATAGCCACATGCCGTGAAGTAAATAGGAACTGCACAAGGCCAGAATCAGCTAAGGACAGAGCTTTCCATGGGCTTTGCATCATATAAATTACTATTTTACTTAAAAAATAATGATGAATAACCTACAATGTTAGTACATGTGTACTTGGTCAATATCAAATGTTATCATCTTGAAAATGCGTTTAAATTTTTCTGTTACTTATTACCATATCTAAAGTATTCTTAAACAAAAGTGTATAATGTATTGACGCATTAGGTAGCCAACTGAACTGAGTTCATCATTAATATAATGACTTGCCCTGTCTTGCTCGAGATAAACGAATAATTCATATATCATGTCAATAACTGGTAGAAGGTCATTGGGAATTCAATTGTAAGATCCAATTGAACAGAAAAGATTCTGCAACATTGACAGTGCAACACCAGTAGCACTAGGTTTTTTTCGATCACTTACAAATCTTTGATTTCTTATATGTTTCATTGGTTATAGTAAATCGAAAGCTCTAATGTTGTCTGGAACAGTTTGTTTTACTATCAAGGTTATTTGATATTTTTATTTATGTAGTGTGTCAGTCTATTGAAAATTTATGAGTTATAGTCCGCATTAAGTTCATCTTTCCGCTCTCCTTTTCATGTCATATTTAACCGATATATTTTTGATTTATATATGAAGTTTATATAGTACCACACACGAATTATTCGAGATATATCGTAATTTTAATGTAAATGTACAGGAAATTCTATGTCATGATACAGCGGCTGGGTAATACCGCAAAAAAGGGGTGTAGTTGCAGTTGGAGTTAACATATGTGTTATGGTCTCATGTTCATTTACTCAATATCCTTTCGTGAAATATTTAATACAGGAGTTTGTCTTTTATTGCAGTGTGGAGTTGGTAAAACAATTCCCCGTGGTAAAGATGTATGGTAAAACAATTCCCCGTGGTAAAGATGTATGCTCTTTATTTTTCTTAGATATGGTGTACTTGTACATGAGACAATATCTCATGTGTACACTTTGTTCAATTACTATTATCTAAATATATGTAAATTCTAAAACCAAAGGATTAACTCCCACCATCGTAGTTTTGTCCTAAGCTATATTTGATATTACTGATTATTCGGATTTCGTTGGTTTTCATTTTTTGAAATTATGGATTTCCTTTGTTTGGGTTCTAGTGCTGCTGATGAGGAATAAATTTCCGAAATGGCCATACAGCTCATTAAAATTATTGCAGTTGGAGTTAACATATGTGTTATGGTCTCATGTTCATTTACTCCATATCCTTTCGTGAAATATTTAATACATGAGTTTGTCTTTTATTGCTGTGTGGAGTTGGTAAAACAATTCCCCGTGGTAAAGATGTATGCTCTTTATTTTTCTTAGATATGGTGTACTTGTACATGAGATAATATCTCATGTGTACACTTTGTTCAATTACTATTATCTAAATTTATGTAAATTCTAAAACCAAAGGATTAACTCCCACCATCGTAGTTTTGTCCCAAGCTATATTTAATATTACTGATTATTCGGATTTCGTTTGGTTTTCATTTTTTGAAATTATGGATTTCCTTTGTTTGGGTTCTAGTGCTGCTGATGAGGAATAAAGTTCCGAAATGGCCATACAGCTCATTAAAATTATTGCAGTTGGAGTTAACATATGTGTTATGGTCTCATGTTCATTTACTCCATATCCTTTCGTGAAATATGTGTTAAATAACTCAAAGTCGAAAGACATTTGCTGAAATGAGAACATGGGTAGGCATGTCCTGCTAGTGATCACTTTCACATTATCAGAGAGTCAAATCCAGGGTTAATTCAAAACCGGTAAATTCAAATCCGTGAAGACCTGTTACTTTTAATTACAAACTTACTTTCGCATCTCGATCCATCAAATCCAGGGTTGCACTGGCAGTTCCAAGTCGATGCCGAAATTTGACACGTACCACCATTATAACAACTCTGTCCTGTACATGGTGTATCTGAAAATGTGAATAGAACTAAACCAAAATTACTGTAAATTCGAGTTCTAAGGGTGGCCGTTTTGGCATCTAACAAACAAATTTCCGTCAAAATTAGCTAAGGTGCACAATTACTATAGAATTTCAAAAAAATATATATAAAACGGAAAAATACAGAAAATCATACTGTTATGCTAATCAATACATCGATTCAATCTTTTTTTGTAAATCTCACATTAAGACATTCCGACATAATAGATGTTCATAACAACTTCTCCACTTTAACAATGAAATATAGGGGTTCCTGCTGCTAGTGCTTTAGTTTTTTTTGTTTGTGTGTGTGTGTGTGTGTGTGTGTTCCCTTTCTTTTTTGCCCATCTTGTTCATTTTGTTTATTTGTTTTGTCTTTGCATGCTCTCTCAATTCTGTTTGATAAAAATTGCCATGATTTTTTTTATTTTGAAATTTCCTCATTATCGCTTGGGTATTCAATTGCCGATGTATACATCTGCCATGGGAGAACAAGGAAGACTTCCATGCACTTCATATTGATATTATATACCCTATTTAAATTTGACAGTATTAAGAAAAGACTTAAAATTCCGAGGAAGATTATTTGTTACAAGATTTTCTATTAAGCAATTACACTATACTTATTCAGAAAAAGGTATTAATTCTTGGTTTTATTTTATGCATTATTTTAGAGCAATTGAGATTTCAATATTGGCAATGTACGAAGTGCTTTTATAAAAAGGTTTATTCCATACTTAGCGAAGATATGTTCTGTTTCGCATTTGTTATATAGCCGGAAGTTAACAGTCCATATCATATACCTAGTCTGATATGGCCGTATCAGACCGCCTCCTTCTGAAATATTCATATCAGCCCATGATATGGCTATTTCAGCCCGAGGGTGATGGCAACTCCTGATTTGAAGTTTATAATAAACAGATTAAGACGTGACCTTTTCCATATCAACACGGTTATCATCCTTTGACCCATATCGGCCGTCAGCTGACGCCTCCATATACATTTGTAGTACTCTTGAAGAACGGATTTAAAGCAGATTCATTACTGTTCTTCCGAATTCGGTGATTCAGATATTTTGATACATCACAAAAGGGAAAACTAGACTTATACGCAGGTAAGTTAATGCCTTTTTCGCGCTAAAAGTTGAAGAAAATCTTTTTCTAGCTATGTCCCCTTATTTTAATGAATATGCATAAGTCAAAATGGCAGGAACCTTCCGTTTTATTTATTCACGGGCCTGTATCAGTATAAATCATCATTATTTTGATTTAAAATATGATTGTGATGGTCGTCCGTGAAGGACTATCAAGAATCATGTCAGAAAATCGATATTTTGTCGAAACATCTATAAACAGACTCCTCCTACATATGCCCATATTTGGAAATCATCGTCTTCGAGAAGCTTTGTTTTTGTAAACAATGAAGTTACGTCAGATCACGATGATCCAGATTTAAGCAGGATAATACAGAAAGAATCACGAAAAATGGGAGGTATTGTAAGAGTTAAAGGCGTTTTAGGAGACGTTGTCACACAGGTTTCTGCATGCATGTGTAGGTATAAAGGTTAAAAAACTTTCGTTTCGACATTGAATATGGAAGTCGTCAAACAATTCACCTTTATGCAAGTTCTTACTTTAAATGGAAACTTTATATTGCACGTCATTATCACATTAATGGATGTTAGTCCATTTTGAGAAGTGATACATGGTGTTTGTTAACCCGAACCTCTTACATACATGTGTACCCCTCCCCGCTTTCCATGGCCATGACCAGGCATACACTGAGGGTGGGTAAGAGGGGGTATGATCCCGGAATCCCAAGGATATAACTGTCAAATCCCATATTCCCGAGATATTAAAATTTTCAATCCCGATTCCCGAAAAATGACAACACAAATCCTAGATACAATAACGTAACCCTCGTTATCGTATCTACGCAAATCCCGGATCCCGTTAAGCGTTGATCCCGAATTGCCGCTGAATAAAATTGCTGATCCCGGCGTCCCGTAAAATGTCCTTCCGCCCCTCTACACTGGCAAAATTAGAATTGGTACATATTATTAGAATGCACAAATGTACATGTTCATAACTCAAATATAACCCTTTAAAGTTGAACCTTGTTGGCTAAAATGACATGACCCCTTTTTGTTGTTCCTTTGTTATGGAATTCACCATCCTGTTTTTCCCAATTGCTGTCTCTGCTGCTCTATGAGGGTATAGGAATGTGTCCTATCCGTATGGTTAACAAATAAAAAATAGGCCAAATGTTGTTAACGGCAATTTTTATGCTTTCACAATAAAATTGCCTGATTATTTCTACAAAAATATGTTTTGACGAATGACGATATGTTTTTTCTCCAAATGACGATATAACGGTACAAATTTTAAGTAATTTCACGATAATACATGTATATTAATGGTATAATTTGGACCCATTTTACGTTAACAATAGCTGAAAAGAGGCGTTAGACAGATAACGATAAAGGACATTCATACTTACGTAGAAAAATTCATGCAATTGCAGTACCAAATATATGTAGGAAAAAAATGTACCTCTTTTAGACAGCAAAAAATTTTTCTGTTTGGACAGTTTTAATTTCAAAAACATAATTTTTTTCTGCATTTAAATGCCAAAACCATAATTAGAATATTTGAAGGTAAATACATTGTAATACATGTATTACATACATTTATTTACCCCTATTGTTCCATATGTCTTATCTAAAAAGAAAGTGCTAGTAATTAAGTCATCAGGTTTGACCACATAACCCTTTTTAGTGCCTTGAAGGAATGGGCTACATTTTTTTTTGTATATTGGAACATAATCACAAATACAGTGGCGGATATAGACTTTCGGGGGGGGGGGGGGGG
>MJUU01070222.1:51530-68467 GCA_002080025.1 Modiolus philippinarum
AAACAACAGAAAATGGAAGAATGGTTACAATTAAAGCCATGTATTCATTACATTTATGGTAGACCATTGCCATTGAAAACACAATGTTTGAGATGTTCCAAAGTATACATGTACAATACATTGTACATTGGAATTTCTCAAGTTCAAAATGGGATACATATATACCGAAAACTAAACTTAAATTTCTTTAATTCTTTAATTATTTTTTTTTCCTTATTTTACTTGTGTACGAGGGTTCGATTCCCTCCCTAGGCGATTTATTAAGTACATGCTGGTGCAAAGTGGGCAGATAGCCTAGTGGCCCCACACAGTAAAAATACTTCTTTGGCTTTTATATTTTGAATATCAGTTGTCTGAAGGTTGTACAGTGGTTAAAAAAAGTGATATAGAATATGGGACTTTTGAATCGTGTTCACCCCGATAAAAGATCTATTTTTATATGTAAAAAATCCATACATTGAGAGGAATCACTAATTAATGAGCACTCCCAGTCAGTAAGCATACGTTGGGCCAACGTTGGTAATTGGTAGTAAGGTTGGCAATACGTTAGTGTTGGCAAGACAATATTGAGCCAACATTGGCCCAACATAGGCATTGATTTTTATTGTCATATTTAAATCAATATTTTCAACATTTTTGTGGAATGATAGAATTTAGATAGATCAGCTATAGGTGCAAGCAGAGTATTTTGCAAATATTTTGATTTTTAAACATATGCACTTTTCCAACGTTGGGCCACCGTAGGCCCAATGTTAAATCAATAATTCTGTAAAAACCCCTTTCCATTTTACATATTGCAACATCCGGTCCAAAAAAGTTGAACGAATTTTGTTTTAAAAACATAGTTAGTATATTCGACTGTCTATGAAGAAAAATATTTTTCAATGAGATTTTAAAGACAACATTGGCCCAACGTTGGCCCAATGCTAGACCAACGTAGGCCAAGAATGTTACAATATATATTCTTCTTCAGATATATATGGCATTACTATATATCAGTTAAAAGATGTACTTTAATATTAATATTAATATGTCAGTATAGGTTTTTTTCTTCATTCTACCGTCTAGATACATTGGCACAACGTTGGGCCAATGTTGGGACATTTATATAATTCATTGAATACAAAATATTTTAATTGCTTTTCTACTTGCAGATTATTTCAGAAATTTATTATTTGTACATGTAATTTATTCTTAAGTTATTTAAAAATAAATAACTTAAAAAAGTAAGAATTAAATATATATTTGATGATAATTGACCAAAACGAATTGGATATCCCGTTTCGCTGTCAGCATGTGTTCTCTGATAATGTGAAGTTTTAATTGCCCTGAGGTCAACCATATGGCATTTACACATCTAAATTTTCGGTTGTCATAGTAACTGGCTATAAGTGGTGTACCTCTGAATATTCGAAGGAGATAGAGATGCAAGTATTTCTTCATTTCTAATAATTGTTTGATAGTTAAATTTGAAGACAGAAAAGTTCGAATTTATTATAATATTTGTATTTTTTATTATTTATTCATATGTTTCTATTTACAATAACTGTGTGAATTATACCTAATACTAGTAACATGGATTTCATTATAATTAGGACGAAACCCAGAAGTATTCTCATTATCTCTTTCTAAGTCATCTTTTATTTTTTTGCCTTTTGTGTTTTTAGTAAATTTAATAAAATAAAGTATTTATATATACAGAGAAAATTTAGAACTATCAATTATATTTCTTGAAAATGAAATGACATTCAATGTTTTTTTACTTCAATACTATACTTTCATAGGGAAAGACTTGAGCAAACTGAGATGGAATCGGAACGACAAAGGACGGATCAACCATAGGGGGAAATCGGCAGAGACTATGATACTGTGCCGACATTTAGCCAACATATTACCAACAATTTGCCAACCTTTTGCCAACGTAGAAAAAATACTTACAACGTTGGGCCAACATTATGCCAACATGTTATAAACATTGGGCCAACGTTCTGCCAACGTAGTACAAAAAACTTACAACTTTGGCCCAACATTGAGCCAACATGATGGGCCAACATTTGCCCACTTTGCACTTATACGTTGGGCCAACGTATGATTACAACGTTGGGCCAACGTTTCGTGATACGTTGTGCTAACGTTGGCTCAACATTTACATGCTGACTGGGCTGTTGAGCTAAGGGTGATTTATGTTTAATCTTTTTGTGGCGCTTCAAGTTAATTTTTTTTTCGTCAATTAAAATTTAGTTAAAGAATTGTCAATAGGTTTAGAAATCCAATATTCCTTTTAACTGGTATCCGAGGCGATTGTTTCCGCCTTCAGTTACAAGAGAGTTGCTATATCTCGAAAGTCCTATAAATTCAATTTTGATATATTATATTGGCAATACAATTTGGGAAAAACACGTACAGGAAAAACTTAAATTTGCCATCTCTTAGATCTATACAGGATACAGCGAAATTGTATATATCTTCTTTCTTTATAACTGTGTACGAGGGTTCGATTCCCTCCCTAGGCAATAAATAAACTACTTGCTGGTGCAAAGTGGGTAGATAGCCTAGCGGCCCCGCACATTTAGAATTACTTCTCTGTCTTTTATATTTTTAATATAATTGTCCTGAGGTGGTACAGGGGCCGGTTCAAAAAGTGTGAGTTATTTCCAAGTAATATTCTGTTGTAAGAGAATGCAAAAACAAAAACTGGAGTCACTTGTCATATAAGCCAACAATCGTTTCTTAAAATAAGGAATTTTTGTCGTAAAGTTAGAGACTATTTTCCATATTATTTAAGCTACATCTGATGCAGATAGAATTAAGATTAATTCTAAATATTGCTGGCCTTTGTATTGAACTTAATTTCTAAACGACAAGTGTAAATAACAAAAAAGAAATTATATATAAAAGTAATAAAAGTTTTGTTACTTTTATATATAATTTCTTTTTTGTTATTTACACTTGTCGTCATTTTTGCACATATGATTGTATATGTAATTTATGTATGGAGAAGACCTTGTGAGTTGGAATAACTCGTGTCTAATCNAAATACGTTTAAAGTAAAGTAACTTAGTTTCTAAAAACAAAAAGAACAGTGGGGTCATCAATTTAATTTTCTAATTTCACAAAATTAAAATCTTGTGATTACCAACCTTGTTTTAATTTTCATTTGAAATAATTTTAGTATACAAATATCATCCTAACTTTATAAATGCAAATACTTTTCTAAAGAGTTTACATGTAAAAACAAAATTTATATAAGACTTGTGCAAAATGAAAAAAATACATGTATGTTTGTTTCTATATTTTGATTGTGAAAATATAAAAATAAATTCAATAATGCTGAAATACTGCTGTACTACCTTAAGTACTATATTGTATATTTCCTCCTAATAATAATAAAAACTACAAGCTTTTATTCATTTTTACTACATTCTATTATGCCACTTGTCTCGCCTGCAAAGAAAATTGCGGAATTAATACTATATGTAGCGTTTAAGGCAAGACCGTGTCAACAAGTTGAAACTATGGGGAACTTTGATGCTACATGTATATTGTAGTTTATCTTAATCCAAGTCAAGTGTATGTGGTCAATGTCATTCACCACATTTTTAGGGAATAACAGAGGTTTGGAATGGGTGTACCCTTGTGACGGCTAACGGTAAATAATTTCTAAAATTGGTGTTAACGGTAAAAATGTATGCCCTCACAATAAAATTGCCAGATATTTCTACAAAAATAATTAGAGATAAACTTTGGATTCACAAACACAAAAAAATTAAGACAACAAATTAAGTTAACTGACATTTTTTCCTATCATTTTTACAATGTTTTACTGCAAATTTAGAGTTTATGTATGGGGTAGTCACCATTGTCTTCTGTGGGCAGCATCGAATTCAGGGTTGGTGGGCATAGGCCTTTTAGACAAGTTTAACAGTGTAGACTTGATGTTTGAGTCATTAACACCGCAGCATTTGGTGGGGCATTTTTGTTTACAGGGTTTTATTCCATATTTGTGAACACAACAGCTGAGTTATCCAATCTGATAGACCTTTTTAAATTTATTTTAGTCAGTAAAGTACAAATGAGTTTTATTGCAATATAAAAGAATTTATAATCATTTGATCCCTGCATTGGTTTAAAGCATTTGTGGTTTTTTTTTCTGGACAAGGGCCTTAAGATTTTTTTAAATACATATTTGTTGACCAAAAGGAAAAAAAAATCTGAGAAGCATCTGGAGTGAGAAAATTATAATCTAGCCAACATTATATCCAGTAAAAAAATATATATACAAGGGTTCCCCATTTGTAGAGACTTTGTCTCATTTGCATTTACTCCATATCCCTTCATTGATAATTTTAGACTGGAGTTTGTCTCTCCTGCAGTGTGGAGTCCGTAAAAAGATTCCCCGTGAGAGAGTTGTATGCTCTTTATATATTTCAGTTATGGTGTACTTGTTCTTGAGAGAATCTCTCATATGGATATGCTATCACACTTTCATGTTTTGGCCTTTTTATTTTTTGTAATCTGAAATTGTAATTCTGACCACCTGTTTATTGTGCCCACATCTCATAATTTTATTTTGCCAAGTTTTCTTACAATTAACTCGATGAGTACCCTGTGGTTGTTTAAATGTTGTGATCGTCTTCTGTCGTCTTTTTGTCGGGCAGTGGATGACAGCGATTGTAAGAACACTTCGCCAGTTAACTTTAAGTTTGTTGACGATCCCGCATCCATGGATCATTAGGATAAAAAAGCATGGATGTAGCGTTGCTCGACAATTAGCAATGAATTCCGCTCAAACCGGTGCTAGGGGCCGTCTTGAACTTGCTATGAGGTATGACTAAAGCTCATTGTTGAAGGCCTCATGGCGACTTCAAGATGAAGAACAACAATAAAAGCGTTGTTCCATTGCTTATTTACCATGTATTTGTAGAGACTTTGTCTCATTTGCATTTACTCCATATCCCTTCATTGATAAATATATATAAAATTAGACCCTATGAAATAAAAAAAGAAAAAAAAAGTTCTGGCTTGAGAATGCAAGAATCTAGATGACAAAAAGTAACACAAAACTCTGTCCTACATGGAAAATACGTCCTCCCTCAAGAAAATATTTGATACATTTCAAATACAGCTTTATTTTGCAAATTACATCCACCTAACAGATCAAGCAAATACAACATATATGAAACAATTATATTAAAAAAAAACATACAACCTGCAATAAAATTTAATTGACTCCTTAACCGGTGTGGACCCTATTTAAATTCTAATGATTGTTTTATAAAGGTGCATAAGAACATTTTGAACCAAGCAGGTGTTAAAGAGAGACAGTCCTCCCCACACACACACACACGCACCACTACCTATTCTGACAACTAACACTGACCATCTTCGCGTTACTAATCTCCAATTTCTTAAACTAATGAATTAAATGTCTAGTAAGTACAGTCAAAATCTCAAACCACAGAACTATAGACAGGCCAAACAAAGATCAAGACCTAAGTGCTAGATATGGAACCGATATGGTCACATAGATATTAAAACGTCCGATCCGTCCGACGGCATCTAGATCCATCATGTAGATCTGCAGATAAATATCCCGTTTTCATTCGATCTCCGATCTTAATCGCGAAAGTTTGATGTTGTCATTGACATATTTTCCAATGTCAAGCACAACTATTCAAGGGACGTAATCCCCAAATCTGGATCGCAACTGGGTTTTAAATATTCCATTTGACGTAATTTTAACGTTAGACAACACAAAAAATGCCTGGGCGCAGGCCGTAAACATTGATCGATTCTAATATAAATTGACACAATGGTGCATCAACTATTGCTGCGAACGAAAACTGCTGTTTCTTTGAGATTTACGACCAACTTTGTTCCACATTGCCGAGTTTCCAACCGCGGAGTTCAAATTCTGTGGCACCAACGTCCTTTTTTTTAGCAAAATTTATACGAGAAAGTCATATATATTTAAAGAAACACTTTGTTTAGGCAAAAGTATTGTGTAACAAAAAAAAGCCCTATATATCAAGAATTGGTTAAGATCTTCAGGGTGTGCCGGGCCGTTTTCTATGGACTTTTGTTTATCGTCATTATTGGGCATCTGTTTCCATGGCAACCAGTCTATGCAAATTATATTCCGGTAGAAAGGAAGGCATTCTCATATAGATAATTGTAAACAAAAAACATTCGCTAATGGTATGTTAATTTGAAAGAAATGTGCCTGTTTAGTATATTCAATTTTTAACTGCAATAACTCAGTTTTACTGCATTAACCAACCTGCGTATGTGATAAAATTTTACTACACTGCTTTTCTCAAGAATGATAAATCAAACTTCTGACCATTAAAAATATCTTAGTCTTCCTAAGTATTTGAAAACTTTAGGGTCGAATTCGCCCTTTTATTTAGCTCTGTATCAAAAGCAATATTTTTCCTCTTTCGCTTCCAGGTTGTTGTTTCGCGAAATTTCATTTAATTGGATGATCTTCCCATATCTTTTTAAACAATTAAAAGATATGGAGTAAAAACACATCAGACAAAGTTTCTACACATGCATTATAGAACCAAGCAAAGGAGCGACGCTTTTATTGTTGCTTTTCATCTTGAAGTCATCGCGAGGCCTTCAACAATGGGCTTTGTATACCTTATAGTAAGTTCAAGACGACCTCTGGCACCGGTTTGAGAGAAATTATTTATTAAATGTCAAGCAACACAGCACATCCATAGCTTATTTGTCCCATGGATGCGGGAATCTCCAAAAAAACATAAATTAAAGTGGCTATCCATTGCCAGACAAAAGCACTAGAGTCTCAAGCTAGTGGACAATTACAACATACAGACTAACACAGGTCACTTATTAAGTCAATTGTAAGAAAACTTGGCAATATACAAAAGTGAAATGTGGGCTCTTTTAACATATGGTCAGAATTACATTTACAGTTAGTATTTTGAACGTCTCAGTTATTCTCCTCTCAATCTTTTATCTTAATATTGGTAATTATAGTTTCCTTAAAGTTGTTTGTTTGGTAAGTCCCTAATATCTGGGAGCTTTTAGTTGCTCGTTTCTGAATAATTTCTGGTGTTTCAATTTCGCTTATCTTGTGAGGGTTCCAAACACTGCATAAACATTCAAAGTGTGGTCTAGTTCTTTTAATTAAAGGCAGAAGTACTTCACATCAGTGTAATTAAGAGATCTTTTCATACACTGTACATGTACTACTAGCTTATACATTTATAAAAAAATATAAGAATAATAAACTTATCTTTAAGAGATGAAATTTTACAAAAAAAGCTCGATATTAAAGAACCAGAGGCTCCCAGGAGCCTGTATCGCTAACAGGGCTTTCAGTTGCCTTAATCCAGGAAACATTGTAAGTTATACAGTTGATCTTCAGTTTCTCAAACTTTTGTAGCTTGAACACCTCAAATATCTTGAACTGTTTTTAAAGTCTGATCATGTTTTACTATATTTCTTTGTTTTGGTTTTTTTTTGACAAAAACGTTCTCGCTAAGGACCACTTTTGACACCAGTTCTGATGTCGAGACGTCATTTTGTAAATGGCAGTCAACAAACAATTTTCAACATCGGTTTGAAGTCGCAACATCAATATTTATTTGGAAATCAAATTTCATTGAAACCGGACAATGTTGAATTTCCCGCCTTTTTTGGTGGCCTTTTTAAAAATGGCGGTCAGCGAACAATTTTTAACATCAGTTTTGAAGTTGCGACATCAAGACCTATCTGGAAACCAAATGTCATTGAAATCGGAAAATGTTTAATTTCCCGCCTTTTTTGGTGGCCATTCTGAAAATGGCGGTCAACGAACAATTTTTAACATCAGTTTTGAAGTTGCGACATCGAGACCTATTTGGAAACAAAATGTCATTGAAATCGGACAATGTTGAATTTTTCCCGCCTTTTTTGGTGGTCATTTTGAAAATGGCGGTCAACGAACAATATTCAACACTGGTTTTAAGTCGCAACATCAATATCTATTTGGAAACCAAATTTCATTGAAATCGGACAATGTTGAATTTTCCCGCCTTTTTTGGCGGCCATTTTTAAAATGGCGGTCAACGAACAATTTTCAACACCGGTTTTGAAGTCGCAACATCAATATTTATTTGGAAACCAAATTTCATTGAAATCGGAAAATGTTGAATTTTCCCGCCTTTTTAGCGGCAATTTTGAAAATGGCGGTCAACGAACAATTGCATGGCAAACATTTCATCAGTTTACACTTAATCTTCATCTTCTAAAGTTTTAGAAATAAAAGATGAAAAATACGAAAATTTTAAAAATTCGGTGAAAAAAAGGGCAATAACTCCTACAAGGGTTTATGGATTTTCTTCTAAATTTCAAGGTAGGTAGACCTTGATATGCTGACATTTTTGCATTTTACACTTGACCTCTATCTGTTACACTTTTTGAAATAAAAAATAAAAAATGCAAAAATTTTGCAAATATAACGGAAAAAGGGCTATAACTCCGAGATGGATTTTCAGATTTTCTTCAAAATTGAAGGGCAGGTAGATCTTGCCATACTGATCATTTTTATCCCTATGTCAGATTTTTGATATCTGTAACGCTTTTCGAGTTATCAGCCAAAACTGCAATTTACCCCTATGTTCTAGTTTTAGTAACGGCGGCCATGTTGTTTGACCAGCCGACTAATCGAACACAATTTTGAGAAGCCGTACCATGGTGATGATTCAAGTCAAGTTTGGTTACATTTGGCCCAGCAGTTTCAGAGGAGAGGATTTTTGAAATTGTTGACACACGGACAGACGACGGACGACGGACACATAGTGATGACAAAAGCTCACCCTGGCATAGCCAGGTGAGCTAAAAATGACTTGAAATATAGTCTAATTCACAGAAAATAGACTATAAGGATTCAAAGGACACATTGTCATGCGACCCGATTTAACTGGGGAGCTCTTGAAATATATGATACGGTGCATTGTATAAACGATATTCTACGGTACGTTTACTGACAATGAAATACAGGCAAGAGGCAACAACAACAGTAATATAAGCTCAGAACTAGAGGGTGACATGCCCTTACCCATGGTTAAATTAAATTGTGATTTCCTAGTTATGATATTTATGTCTGTAAGATACATATGATGCTCCTGCTAAACACATGCCACTATAGGAGTTGAACAATTAACTATTTACCCTCTGTTACTAATTTACCAAGAAATGACTCCTCAACAATGTAGATTTTTAGCAAAATGCAACAAAATCAAAATCCTTTCCTCATACACATCCAAAATATGATCAGCAAAATAAAACTTTCTATCATTTAAACTGTAGAAGGAGTTGTTCGCACAGACTATGTACCCGCTATAAAAAAAATCACAAAAATGACTAAGTTCGACAATGTAAATCTTTTGGAAAAATACACTAAATTCAAGATCCTTATCACATACACATCTTCAATATGAGTACAAATGATCTGAAAAATAAAAAAACAAAAACTTTCTAGGATAAAACCTGTAGGAGGAGTTGTGGACAAACCATGCACCACCCGCGAACAGACTGACGGTCAGGGGTAAATCAATATGCCCTCTCGCGGGGCATAGAAAGGCAGAAAATGCTTTTGTTACCCAGATATTTTACCTAAAACAATGTTGATTTTACTTACTTTCGCAATATGTTCCATTATAGCCAGCTGGACAGACACATCTGTAACCTTTGACCTCATTACGACACACCCCATTATTCTGACACTGATTTGAATCGCAAGGTATATCTGAAAGTACAACAGAAAACAACTAGAAATACTTTGATTATACATGTAGCTAATCAATGATACCCCCCACCGCCCGCATTAGATAAATGTCTGAGTTCAAGATTGGTCATGGGGAACCCTAAAAACGTAAAAGATCTTAATCTAAAATAGAAGGTGAACTGTGGCATCATGTGGTAAAGATTCTTCGTAAGTTCTTTTCTCAAATTCCTGTTATTGGTTTAGGTGGAGATGCGGATGGCATATCAATACCGCTTACTAATGATAACGAATGGCAAAATTTATCTTTGGTTTAGGGAAGCCTAAAAAAATGCTATTTGTCAAAAATCTTAAATAGAAGGTGCACTATGGCGTGATGAAGGTTCTATGACAGTTTTATCAAATTTCACTCATTTGTTTAGGGGGAGTTGCGGATGGCATATCAGTACCACCAAACCATGACAATACATGGCTTTGTGCATATATTTCTAATGGAAACCTTTAAATTGTTCACATAAAAAACCTAAAACAGAAGGTCCACTTTGGCATAATGTATTGAGGTTTCTGATTTTCTGAAAATTTCATCAAATTCCATTCATTGGTTTAGGAGTTGTGGATGGCATACCAGGGACCCTAATAACAATGGTTCAACTTATAAGTCGCTAAAAATCCAGATATATTCCATTTTAGAAGATCTGAGGAGGAAGAAAAGAAAAAAATACATATCCGCTTTTAAGATTGACTATATGGCTACACGTTTCATGGCGACTTGAAGGTGAATATCAACAATAAAAACTTTGTGCAATTGCTGGGTTCTAGAGACTTTATCTCATGTGCATTTACCCAATATTCTTTCATTGTTTATTTTTGCATTACTTGAAAAATTTTGCTCAATATTTTTAATATCATAAATATAAAATAACCAACTCAAAAGTTTGATGGTTGTTAAATCGGAAAAATTCAATGTATTTACATTACATGCCTGTTTGATTTTTTTCAACTTCTTTCCATCATACCTGCAAACTTTTAAAAATTGTTTTTGGGATTTGATCAAACCTCAAGCACTATAAAATCCATATAAGGGGATTCAAATCCACTTCACTAGTGTTTAAACATCACTGTAATAATCGTGTTTTTCAAAGCAAAGAAGACTACTTGCTATCAATATGATTTATACAACAGAAAAAATGCTTTTGGATTTGCCAGTACCAAGTCCGTTTGTCCCGAGTTCCTATCGTTATTAAAGTTGGTCTTTTGTTTTGTTTATGTTTTTCCTGTTTAGTTCCCTGGCAGATTGTGGCATGTCATCATTGTAGATGTTTCCTGTTATGCTCCCTTCCACTTTTAGAATTTTGTTCTCCAAATTTCCATTTCAAATGCTTACCACATACTAAAAAGTATTGAGCTACGCACGATTTAAAAAAAAACATAAATTACATTACCAAATCCTAAACAGACATGTTCGCCAGCTTTATCCAACACACAGCGTGTTCTTCCAGTACATGGGTTTGGCCAACACTTGTTCTGATCCTGAAACAGACATGTCGTCTTAATTAGAGATGTTTGCATACATTTAAAAATGGAAAACTATCAACCAGGAAATTGTCATGTTGTCTATATTTCGCGGTAAAATTGAGAGAATTTTAGTTCGCGCAGTTTTGAATTCCCGCTGCCAAATTGTTGACCATTAACAACCATAATAGACAAGTGAATTCGTGCATCGTTTCCAAACGCGAACATCACGAAAACAAAACTGCTGCGAACCTTTCCCAGTTTACAGCTGTAGTAATTGATTGTGTGACATCTAGATCTTATAATCCAATCAGTGTTTTATTGTATCGTTTCATTACTCTAGAACCAAAAAAAAGATAAAACAAAATGCATGCATTTAAACTAATTCATCAAAGGATAAGGTGCTGATTTCGCCCAACATTTCGGTGAATTTGTAAGTTCCACTCAAGATTTTGTTTTATGTTCATTTGAAAGTTTAAATTATACCTACAGAAAAAATGCAATAGTTAGAACTCATTGTCACAATTGGTATATTTCTGATCTCCTGAAAAGAATACCTTTAGACGTTATCAGAGAAATAAAACAAAGGATGAGTTGCAATAAGACCGTTTTCTGGCCCACCTAGAATTTTGATTTAATACGTTTCAATGTAACATACAATATATGTAGTATAAGATTGTTCAATAAAAATATCAAAACGTGCATGTGCAAGTCACGTGACCACGGGATTTACTAGCACCCATGTCAAAAGTATAAATAGAGTATGAAAATGATAAAGTTAGGCGCCTTGCCAAAACAACAATGAACCTTATTTTGATATTAAGGTGCTATTTTAGCCATGATATAATTCTTTTGCTAATCAATTTCTTTTTAAAAGGAAATAATACAGTGATAACTCTTTGAGAGAAAAATATACACAAAAAACTTCATTTTTCGATGTAAATGGAGTACTATGCCATCACATTTTCTGATATTTTGTGGATATTACTATGACTTTTTGCTCGTCCGACATATTTTCATATCTCTATATTTTAAGCAAATATCACGTAAGTGGGCTTGAATTAAATGATTTTGTCGACTTAATACACATCGGCAAACGAATACCGATACAAGAAAAACTCTTCATCGGTATAAGTATCTGAATTACTCTTGAGAAATTGTTTTGATTTTCGAAAAATTTACCTCGAATTAAAACACTGAGACATGGGTTGTTGCAATGTGAATATTTTGCGCTTATTTGCTGTAATTAAAAAAATATTTGTGTGAAATATTAAGAGGTTGATGAATTATACGTATGAAGCACGAGAAAGCTATGTCGTGGCCACGAGATACTAACTCGTCCCCACGACATACTAAGTCATGGCCACGAAATAGCTATCTCGTTCCCACGAGATAAAATAAAATTTCACCTGCCCCCTCTATGCTTCCGCAGCTAACGACAGAGCTATGCAATTTTTTTTAAGATATTGCAAGCTTCCAGGTAAAATCGGTTTTCCAGTCAGCACCGAAGCACAGACTACTGGGTTGGTAAATACCCTCGGGGTCTAAAATTCAACCAACAGAGGCATTGGTCCAGTGGTCAAAAATAACGACTGAAGTTATCAAAGAGGAATAGTCGTACGTAAGTCTGCCCATTACCCTTCATCTCAGTTTTCGTTTTTCAAATGTGCTAATATATTTACCTTGGTCCAGTTTTCAATTTCAGTGAAATATATACCACTTCTGAAAGTTGTTTCATCACCCGGATAAGATACTGTTAACAATTCATAACTCGACTGGTTCGAGTTAAAATTAACAGCATTGCATTCACTATAACGCATGCAATTAGACACGCACATTTTTGGACCTATGTTGTCGTTGGCTGCAATAACATATGCATCCATGTATGTATTTTCCTGATACGTTCCTCCTGTTACATTTGAGGGAGTCGCTGTAACGGTTAAAAAATAACCGGTGGTTAATATGAATATCATGTTACCTTCTGCCTTTTGAGGTAAACTGGAATACACAGTTTCATTTGACGATATATAAAACATGTAAAACATGTATGAATTGAATAAAACTTAAAAATTGAAACGTACTGGTAATTATATTCTTGTCGTATATTTTACATAATTTAGAATGGACCTTTTATTAGTTTATCATGTTTATTGATTAATTTTATTATGTAAATTGAAGTGTCACTACTAGGTAATAATATTACTTATTATGCTTTAATGTGTCTGCAGGGTATTAATTTCCTATTCTAATATGGCACTCTTCATTTGCTTTGTGAAGAAACGTATGGTCTAAATCCAACAGAGCATGCCCGTGTTGCATAAGATCGAAACATCATTAAATAAATAAATTACCGAAATTGCAACATCAAATAATAACAATAGAAATTCACAACTTACTTGAAGACATGGAGCTGAAACCAACAGGGGAAATCGAGAACACTGTTACCAAGCAACGAGTAGTACTTGTGTTATGAACTTTTATAATATACAGTATAATAACAAAATTTTCAATTATTTTTGTTGTTAAATTTATATATTTTGTTTGTTTGTTTCAAATATAACTTAGTGAAACAGTCATACAATAATTTTAAAACAATATATATTCTCATGCCAGTTTATGATTTTTTATTTTTTATTTTTTTTATTTTTATTTTTTTAAATTTATTTATTATTTATTTTTTGCTGTCAGTTTTCCGAAGTTTTCTATTTCTAGTTATAAACCCAACTGCAATATTCCAGAACTGCTTCGAATTTTCAAAATGTTTGCGATACATATTACAATAGAAACAGATCATTGAAATTGGGGCTCTGTGCGAATTAGAACATGGTCCGACCATATATATATATATATATCTTCATTTTATTTGTCGCTATCACTCATTTTAAAATATTGACGAATATAAGGGTCTTTCCATGTTGTAAATCGCATAGAGCCCGCTTGCAAGAATCTATTTCTTAATTATAGAATTTTGTGAAATTTTCTGCGGAGAAACATAATTGTTTTATTTTTCAAAATATAAACTAAGATTTTGGGGTCACTGGTCATTAAAGCGCAGGAACTGCGATTGAAAATTTAAGTACTTTACAAAGAAATGATAAGGCAAATGACTCAATGAGAATATAACTTTAAAACTCTATTTTAGACTTTCTTCATACTTTGCATGTGTTTTGAAATCATTATATCGTTTTCATATAAAAAAAACATTTTCTCATTATCCAATCCATTGGAGTTGTATTTGTCAATTTATTCTAATCTTTTTTTAGCTCCTTCTATCCCTAGCAATGGTTGAAACTGACTAAAACTACCGATGCACCATTTTTAACATAAAAAAAATCAACCCCTTCCTTCTCTTTATTCGTCAAGGAGAAGCAGATACATATAAAAATGATTGATATCTTTTTCTTAAACAAGCATTTGTTGTTAAAAATTATGTCAGTACAACTAATACAATAGCATAAAATTCCGAAGGAACAAAGGATATGGAAATAGCAAAAATCAAAGTCCAGAGACAAACATTTTTGAAACTGGAACCAGAACATAATTAAATAAAACGGTCACAAAACGCAGAAATAAAAACACAACATTGAAATCGAAGGCACTTACAGTTTGCATTGCCGTTAAACCTAGAGTGAAATCAGGTACTCCGGAAGGGTACCCATGTCCTGCTAGGTCGACAGCAGCCGTCACGCTATCACTGAGTCAATCTAAAATAAAGTCAATATCAGTAATGTCAACCCGAGAAGATTCCATTCTCATATTTGGATACCGACACATCGTATTTTTTCAATCATATTATAATGGCGGCAATAGAATTTCTTGTTGAATGAAAGTAACGTAGGCTGAAATACCACATTCAACAGCTGTTGGGGTGGTGTTTTTTTTTCTATTCAGAAAAAATCACTGTACAAACTGCATGTTCGGCAGTAATTAATTAACCGATAAATGACACTCCATACACTGAAGAGGTAGGCATAATTGTAGACCAGAGGAGTGACCCACCTGAGATAAGCATGATAAGTGCTCGTCGTGTGTAATAAAATCGAATCCTTGGGAATGCAAGTCTAAAGTATATGAGAAAACGAAAATTTTTGGGCACTCTTGAAAAAAAAACACACCCATTTAAATTTTCGAAAATTACGAAAATGTTATGTAAAAATATTTGTCTGTATTAACTTAAAGAGAAATCTTATATTTTCCACGATCCACACCATAAGCTGTTGGATCACCTCTCTAGCAGGGCTAAAACTGAAAACAACATTCGTTTTCTTGCTTATTGAATAAGACAAAAGAAGGAAAGCTGAAAATATTGGATGATAGCCATGTGATGTCATTTTCTAGGCTTCATGCATTCCTAGAGTTGGACTCATTTTACACCAATATAATGTGATGATATGGAAGACTGTAAAAATCGATCTATAAAAATGTCTTCTTCTGGTATATTTGTCAATGAAGGAAATAGTTCAGTGCGAGTTTTTGAAGGTCTTCAGATTTATAAATAAATATGATGTGTAAGCCTATTGAGGTAAAATTAAGCAATAACGGTACATTATTTGAATACCCAAGGGCGTCAATCATAGATTTGACGGTCAAATGCAGGTTCAAGCGACGCGTAGCGGAGCCTGTAAACGGATATTTTGACCGTCAAATCAAGATTGACACCCTCGGGTATTCAAATAATGTATTGTAAGAAAAATTTAGGTTGACTAGGTGGAGTTACCTGTCATTCAGGATTTGATCATTCCAAAACATGAATAGGTACAATATACCAAATAAATGGTGATCTCATTAATAGATCAATAAATGTTTGATTGGTGAATTAACAATGAAGGGATATGGAGTAAATGTAAATGAAACAAAGTCTCTACAAGTACATGGTAATAATAGGCAATGGAACAACGCTTTTATTGTTGTTCTTCATCTTGAAGTCACCATGAGGCCTTCAACAATGAGCTTTACTCATACCTCATAGCAAGTTCAAGACGGCCCCTAGCACCGGTTTGAGCGGAATTCTTTGCTAATTGTCGAGCAACGCTACATCCATGCTTTTTTACCTAATGATCCATGGATGCGGGATCGTCAACAAACATAAACTTAACTGGCAAAATGTTCTTACAATCGCTGTCATCGACTTCCCGACAGGAAGACGAGAGAAGACTATCACAACATTCAAACAAACACGGGGCACTCATCGAGACAATTGTAAGAAAAAAAAAATACAGAATGTTCCTATTTATATTTTTGGGCATACAAATTTCAAACTATTTGTTTTTGAAAAGTTCAATATAATTAAAAGATAACTTCATGATGATTAATGATTAATTTGATTGTAATTTTTAACACCTGATGCTGGCACTACACTGAAAAAGTAGGTTTACCCCAGTTGCAAGGTTAAGGCAAACCCCACCCAGTCAATCTTAAGTTTTATTACAATACATTTATTGCGATTCTAATGCAACAAAACAATTTCATTTTCGACTCGTGAATTTGTAACCATATTAGGAACCAGACTAAACAGGGAACCTACTTTGTCCCAGGTGTGTAGATGGTGGAATTGACAGTCAGTTTTTGACCAATCAAAACATCCGTTACATAAATGTTGGATTAGAATCTTCACGGTGTTTTATCTAAAAATAATTCACACAATTGATAAGTACAAAGACTCCGCATCTCTATAAAGTATGAATGATTT
>MJUU01070222.1:73544-86397 GCA_002080025.1 Modiolus philippinarum
AATAGCCCTATACCACAATCCAAGGGCATATTTTTTTTCTTTAATCGGACAAACAATTTTTTCGAACTTTGTTAATTTATTTGTACGATATAGAACTTAAATTTAAAAAAGACATAAAAAAGACATGAAGAAATTGTAAGTTTTTAAGAGGAGATAACGTAATTAAAGTAATTTGGAACCTCAAAATAATAATAAAAAAAATATTTTGAAATAAATGTGTTTTATTGAAATGCTTTTGACAAAGTCAAAAAAAGAATTGGGATCAATGACCTTATTTTTTAACAAACTTTAAACATTTGACCTATAATATGGTGTTTCAGCTTCAATTATCTCCCTCTTATAGATTTTTTTTT
Organism: Modiolus philippinarum; assembly: GCA_002080025.1. Taxonomy (NCBI): domain Eukaryota; kingdom Metazoa; phylum Mollusca; class Bivalvia; order Mytilida; family Modiolidae; genus Modiolus; species Modiolus philippinarum. The sequence goes on from MJUU01070222.1 coordinate 73,898, forward strand.
AATTTGTGGCAAGCATGCAATATTATACGAACAAACTTGATACTTATTGTTCATTTTATTTAAATTATTGAATTAAAGTCCAAAAAAAAAAAATTAATAAATTATTGAATTTTTGCTTAAATGCGCAACAAAGATGCTCAGTTTTACTTATGACTTTGTTGACTAGTAAAATTACTAAAATTCGTCGTAAAATATACATGATTTTTAAGCCTTTTTCGGGTTTTGGAAAATACTAAATGTTTGGCTGGTCAAATTTCATTTTTCATGCTTGTTAATATGTCCAATAGTAGTGCAATCAATAATTTATCGATAGTATACTGTATAAGCAGTTTCAAAACGTCGACTGCTATATTATTTATAAATCCACTGTCATTTTCTGCCCAAAACTGAAAAAGAAAACAAAAAGGTGATAAACGTTTTGTATCTTAATATTGTTTCTGCTCTACAATAATACTTTTAATTATATTTTCAATTTATAACACAAATTACTTTTGTGATATCAAACCTTCTGCATATAATGTATATGCTATGCTCTTCTATTTATGTCACTATGCCTTGAGACAAACAAAAAAGACTTAAATGTGCCTGTATGCTCCTCTTTGATTCTGCATTACCCTTGATTGTATTAAACCATTAGAAAGTAACAAATTTCATAATACTGGAAGTAATATTATATCCTCTTCAGAAAACCTTTTCTATGCACAAATATTTAAAAACAAAGCACATAAATGAAGGATTTTAGATATCAAACAAAACTAACATGAAAGAAAGAATGTGTTAAAAACATAACGACCAGTTTAATACATGTACATTTTGTACTTTGAACTGATAATTCTGGACCATGGAAAATATGTTATGCGACCTTTGATATTCTTAATCAAAATTTTATAAAATTGCGCTGAAAACTAAGGATTATCTCCCTCTTGCATGGCTGTCCTTAGCTTATCTTTGCTTTCCATTTAGACCTTTTTTATATCTATTGTCTATCAGAATTAGCAAGGTTATGGTTTATTGTCTTCCAAATGTTTGACTTGGTCTGCACTGAAGAGACATACGTTGTCAAATCAGTCTTATGCAGAAACTGAATTTATAGGAACTTCGGTTTTTTGTTACAAATATTTGTACGAATGAATATGAAACTAACAAATGAAAGCATATTGCTTAATATCAGAAACTGAACAATATCCCGGACTTCTACTACTCGTCATTGATATCTACTGCACAGATTAAAAAATAATAATAACGTTGACGATTTTGGTCACGCAAAGTAACTACCATATTTGTTGCAGTCATGGAGCAGTAAGATTACTTACAACTAATATTATTTAGGCAGGCGTAAAACATATGTTTTGTATCGTTATGCTTGGTTTTTTATTATTATTATTTATTTATTATTATTTTTTTAATGCTCCTATCCCGACTTATTTAGTTTTGTATAAAATCATGCAAATCTCTGCAACTGTATAAAATTAGTACTAAACTGCAGACCATATCCATGCCTGACGGAACCATAATTTGGCTGCTAGGGATGCTTATTTGAATTATATGTCCTGGCGTTCTATCACTTTGTCCTGGTTTTCTACTAAAAAATCTGGCATTCTAACCTTCCAGCACATTTTAAATCATTTAATGTATTTTCAGTATTTACAATTCACCATTTATTCATGTTATTGTTTCAAATACATAACAAAAGTTGGTATAAAACACAAAACCATATAAATCCATTACTTCAATGGAGTATACTATATTGATATTTCATAACGAGGCAGGCTGATATGGCCATATCAGAATGGTTGTGGTTATACTGACTGATAATTTCCGGCTATATTATATATGTGTTGTGTACAAATTGTAATTTTGTACAAATTATAATTTGTACAATTTATAATTTGTATTTTCAGTTTGTACAAATTATAATTTGTACAAAATTAGCTTATACAAATTATAATTTGTACACAATTAACCGAAAATCTCTTATACTTTGTACAGAATTATACATCGTTTGCTTGACTTTATTTCAAATGATGAAATTAATGAAAAAATGATTTGATTAAAAAAAAACATGTAATAGAACACATCAGACGATTTCACTTAATTTTGTACAATTAATTTCTAGCCATAAAAATTATTATCAGAGCAAGTCATGAAATTACAAACATGAACATAATGTCATTTGTACAGTCGAACTTCCATAGCTCCAATATCCTTTAAAGGAATTGATGGAAAAAGCTTGAGTTTAAGGATAGTTCGAACTATCAAGTTAGAATTATGTTACAAACTTGACATTTAGAGGCTACAATTTTTTTAAAAAAATCTATGGGGAGTGGGCCATTGCATTTGGAGTGATCAAAGTTCCACTGTATGTGTATGATTTTCACAAATGTCATCGACCGTGGTGTTGTATGTCTGTGGGTTTATTTGTCCTTACGACATAGCCATCTGCTAAGAAGGGACCAAGCTACAATCGAAAAAAATTAATGAAACAAGAATGTGTTGCCATGTAATACAGCTTCAGGTATTTGCATTTTTATTTCAACGTGTTTTGTGATATCAAAACAAAAACCTTAATCATTGATTTAATAGTATAGTATTCCATAATGCTGTGCCTATGAACAGTAGTTGCTTTGAGCTTTTTAATTTTAAATCCTAATTTAGTCTGAAAATACAGACATTTCAAATATTTCTGTATGAAACAAAAACTTGTTAGAGCATATATTTGCACACCTTTAAAAGTAAATAAAAAGCAACACAGAGGAATCATGATTGTTACATGATCTTTGAATTGGTGTAGTTGCATAACACCGAACTTTCGGGATATTGTTGTAAAGCATCTGGTTGTACATGGTTCTATATTGCGCTATTTAAATTATATTCATAATTAAAAATCTAGAGAAATACAGTGAATATGTGCCTGGTCATTGGAAAATAAATCATATTTTCAGTAATTGCATCATTTGAAATAAAGTCAAGCAAGTGATATAAGATTTTGTACAAATAATAATTTGTACAAACTGAAAAAACAAAATAATTTTAATTTTTAAAAAATTGCAATTTGTACACAACATATGCAAAACAGAGTATATCTGTTCTAAGTGTTTAATAAAGTTTTGAATTGTAATATGACTAGAATTTCATGACGTTATTGACAACAAAAATTCAATTTTTAACAGCGATTATAGCTTTACTACTCAATAAAAGACATTCCATGAATATTGGGAAAGTTCTTCCTCATAGAATATAAGGTAAAAGTTCGTACAAAATAAAATTCCACCCTGGACAACTTTCCCTAATCTTAATGCAATGACTATATTCAATTCATTCGATTTGATTTTTCGTTAGGGAAAAAAAAATAAGCTTGTGATCCAATTATGTGTGTAATATGACCTCTGGCACTGCTATTTCCATTTAAAAGAAGATTAGAAAGTATGTACTGTAAGGTTGTAATATTTTTGTTATATTTATTTTTGCGCTCTTCACGTTTATCTCAACATGGGAGGAAATTTATACCCGCAAATATTTCACTGCACATCTGAATGATCTTAATGACTTAAACTAAAGATTGGCGAATATAAAAACCCGCGAATAAATTAAGGACCAAAAACCGAAAGAAATTGTGTCGCGAATATAAAGCGCTATACAGTATTCGATTTATCTTAATTGGCCATTTGTAATATATTCGATGGAGTGATTGAGATAATCATATAATCTTGTCATTGATATCTAAAGTTGGGTTGACGGAAATCACTGTAACCTACCATTCTCTTTTCTTCATCCTCTCAACCAATTTACACTGTCCTGCCTACCACCTCCTTACCCACCGAATCCCATCTCACGCGCACACTCTTTTTTCAAAAGTTAGCTCTTTTTCTCTCCGTTCACCATTTTCCCTCCCGATTCCCCATGTCCATTTATTCATAATAGACATTACCTAGACAGTGCATTCGACGTTGTTTGCTATTGAGTTGGAATAATATGAAAGTTGAACCAGTTTTGAAAATTATTATTTTCTCTTTAATGAAACATTTGAAGTGATGTTTTTCATACACTGCTATTATCATGATTATATCAAAATCATATAAATCTTCCAACCTTTTTACATCAAACATAATGATATTCTTTATCTTTTCAGTAGAAATCCATGACAAGCCTAAGAAATCATAACAAAATATGCAATCATACAGCTGAACGTTAGGACGACGTACATTTTAAATAATACACATTTTAATTAAATAATAGAAAGTTGTACCATAATTATATGAATTGTTCGGATGTAATTTGTCTGAAAATTCTTTGTAAGATGAAAATTTAATGTTAATATAAATCACACAATACAGAAAATCTTGGACAAGCAGTAAAAATCGAAGTGATCAGGTACGTCAATTGCCTTCCAAAGGTCGGTGGTTATTTCCATGTACGCTCTCTTCCTCTACCACTTACTCTGACATCAAGATATAGCTGAAATACTAGAGAAAATGGCGTTAAACCCCATGCAAAGAATACGATCTTTGTTTAATAAATTCACGACTAAACTTAGAAAGAAAGGATCAAACAGATTTATTAAAAAAAACGACGAGTTGAAATGAAGCCGTCAAGATATAAGCAATTAATTAAGGGAGTACGAGTGCCAGAAATTTTATAATAAGAATTAATATGCTGACCTTTTGTTTCGTAGAACTTTGTTAATACAGCAACATTAGCAAAAAATATGAAAATCCCTGTAAGAATGTTTTAGATATAAGTCGTCAAAATTTTGGCGGAAGACAGTTCTCTCTAGAGTTTTCCTTCATGTTTCCATTAGCTGTTTATATATCTTGAAATATATGAAAATAAAATTGGAAATTAACACAATTTCATACATTGTCTATTTTATGCATTTTAAAATGACCCATGATCAAGAAAAGATGATACATGTGCAAAAAAGTTAACCTTGTTAAAATGGATTAAACCCGAGGATATTGAATGCTTCTGAAATCTGACGCTCATACTCCCTTAATTCTTTTTTATTCATTTGATTGAATTTACTGCCATTCTACCACATTTTTACTGTGAATTTTTACCATAGGTTACATATATATGGCAAAAATATATTTTCCGGTTAATGAAATCCTCATGTTTTCTGTTACATCCGACCTACTTAAGATATTTGCCGTCGTTGGACTTAAATATTGTTATAATCTTCAAATATTTTTTGCAGAAACCAGGGGCGGAGTGAACAAATGTCACTTATTATCGTTAAACTGAATAAGTAAATCAATATATTTCAATATTACAAATGGCAGGAAATTGAATTCGAGGTTTTAAAGGAAGAAAATACACGAAGTGATGTTCGATTTTCAATTGAATTAGTAAGTTACAAGTGGCCTAAAAAAACTCGCAATACAATGACAACACAACAAATGGTCCCTGATAAAAGAGAATGGAATATACTTCAGATATCTTGCGGAGTATTTTGCCTGATAGAAAATGCTATTATGTTTATCTTACTCACATTGACAATATGTTCCATAATATCCAGCTGGACAGATACACATCTGTAACTTTTGACCTCATTACGACAAACAGCATTATTTTCACAACGATGAGAATCACAAGGTGCATCTATAGCATAAAAAAATGTTGTTTTTTACAGACACAGAAATAGATTAATTCCTTGTAATGACCGATCGTTGGTGGCAAATCCAGCTATCCCAAGTCCCGATCGTTGTTTACGTTTATCTTTCGATTTTAAATGGTTTTGTCTGTGTAGTTCCGTAGTATACTGTGTCATGTGATTAGGATTTTGGGCATTGTTGGTTTTAATGTTATTTTTGCTGTTACAATGCAAATAAAAACGTAACTCAAAAACAGGAACACATTTTAAGTCGTAAGTTGTAACAAGTTAGTTAGAGGCTTGGTCCTTTAAAAAACGAACTGTTTTGTGCGACCCTTTGACTAAAATGCTGCCCCCAGTTTACAGTTTCATACAACAGTTCAATCCTAGGATTTAACAAAATAGCTTTTTCTTTCGGACCAGGTCAATAACGTTTTACTTGTCATTAATCGTATTTATAATGCTACAGATAAAGGTAGGCCTACATTTGATAGTACAAATAATATGATAGCCTTTTTAAACAAATAAATGACCTTTTTTGTCTTCCAAATATGATTCTTCCACCATCAACAACACTGAGAACAAGATAGTTCCTTGTTCATGTTGTTTGAATAGACGACGGGCAAAAGTACAAAAGAAAAATTGCAAACATTTCCTCGTCAACTTGTGTATCATATAATTCTTTTTCGAATCTTGATTTGTTTGATAGCAAGTCCACAGTAAAGATGTCTTAAGCGCAAATAGAAAACGCTCATGCTGCCTGTTTCATCATATACACTGCCTTGACAGTTTTTGCTTAATTGGGGCTATGTTAACATGTACATACATTTGTAAAATTAAATTATTAAAAATGTTTTACATGAAATAACCTAAAAAAAGATATCAACATAGTCCATTATAGGGAGAGTTACTGTACAGTCTTTTGGAATATTATTTTATTTTGTACCCAGTTGATCAGCTGATATCAGAAATGTCATCTCTACTATTATCTTCTTTAAGCTAACCCTTTCGTCAAATATCCTCTTAAGGTGGTACTTTTAATTTATCAGAAAAAAATTTCTTATACTTTCAAGACTTACACTTTGTTATCAGAGCATACAAAAAATAAAATAAATATTAGGGGCGGGGGGGCACCGGCCATTTAAATGTGAAATCTGTCGTGAAAAAGTCGGTCCTAATTTGAATAAATTCATGTATAAGAACTTGTGACATAAGACGAGTGAAAATTTTGGCTAGAGACGTTTATATCTAGAGTTTCCCTTCACTTTACATAAGTTTCATTATGTTCCTTAAAATATTTGAAAATAAAATTTGAACTTGACGAAAATTTGTACAATGTCAGTTTTATGCATTTTAATGTGACCTATGACCAAGAAAATATTGTAACGACCCAGGCCTTCCCCCTCTTGTAAACGTCATGTTGTTTGTCCGATCTTTGAGCAGTAATATTTTTTTGTTAATGAAAAGTCTTCATGATTAAATATTTTTCAATCATTTTTTAAGTCATGTCAAGTAATATCTGTTAGTATATTTATGTCAAAATACTTCAACGTTAAAGTCTTATGAGTCCCATTTTTATCGTAATTGAGTCCCTTCTGACTACTTACATTTTAGCATGTTTAAATCCATTTCTTGGCTTAATTATTGTATATAACTGAATGGTATCATAATACTGATAACATTTACATCTTATTAATTTCAGTGGTTTGGATAGTCTGGTCAAGTTTCTAGCGACTCCTTCGTCGTCTAGATCCGCCGTTTTTGTTGAGTCCCATGTCGTAAATCGGTCTGAAGTTAATGTCGTAACCAGTTACAAATTATGTCAAATTAGAGTTTTTAGAGTCCCCTTTGACGTCAATATCGAGTCTTTTGAGTCCCCTTTTGCCTATAAAAGGCCGGAATCGCAGATTTTCTTCAGTCGTGATCTTACGGCCCTGGCAAAAGGCAGCAATTATTGTCAAGGCCCATCAGATTTTTTCTAAATTAATCGGAATCTCGCTAGACTAATTCATATAAAGAGTTAAAGGTTATAGTCGATAAAATTTACTTTTAAAGTAATTTTAAAGTGTTTGGTCCAACATTATTTGAGCAACAAATTTTCTTCAGTCAAAATACTGCTCCGAAATGCCTTTTCTGGCATAGTTTTAATTCAGAAATTCATTATAATTTAAAGTTTTTGTGAACGACCCCCAAGCGCGACCTTGACAAATTTCCGGTCATTACTATTCAAGTTTCATTCGTTATTCCTTAAAGGAAACATATTTCATTTATATTATTGGTATCGTTGTGTCTTTTTAGGATTTACACATAAGAAAACCGTATCATAGTAAGAATTAACATGAGTTCAAAGTCAAAAATGTGATATGTATAGAGTAATTTATTGTTATTATATAGTTGAATATAGCACTAAACTTGACCAGGCTTATCCCCACTTGCTTGCTTGCATAATGTTATGAATATGAGTATGAATATTGGATATGATGATTAATATTTTATGAAAATTATCTGTTATTGAAACTGCATGACTTGTAATTTGATTTCGCAGTATTAATCACTAATTTTACAAAGTATGATTTCATTCAGCCAGCTGGAGAAGCAGAACAGATATTATAAATATATCGCTTGAGTCGACTTCACATTCCGATTTCGAGTTTATCCGAGGGAGTATAAAACTGGAAGATTACCCCACCCCGCCCGTTGGATGTAATAACATTGAGCTATATTGTTGTCTAGAGAAAGGTTTTTTGGTTGTCTGAGTTTCGTCTATTATTTTTGTTGTTCCGGTGGTTCACTTCGGGGTAACGAAAACGCTGGTATAGCGAAAACGTTACAATATGATCATCGTGCAAAAATTAAGGATATCGATTTCTTTTGACATAATAAAGCTTAAAAATGTAATCTGCGTACTGATTGTAGTTTAAGCAGTCCGTTGCAATTTATCACCTTTATTTTGTAGAGAACTGTATCATAGATGTTTTATTTGGTTCTTGTTTTTTTTTTCTGTTTACTAGTCTTTTTGAACTGCTTCAAACGGGAAAAAGGCTAACAATTAAAAGTACTCAGAATTGAATGACACGTTTTAAGGTTTTTTAACCAGTGAAGACAAGTTTTAGTCTGATATTGGAGGTTGTTTGTGAGACTTATGTCTTTTGTACTTGTTTTGCACTTAACGTATTTTTAGGTCCCAAATGTTTGTTCAACGAAACCAAATACTCTTTATATCAGATTTCAGAGCATTACAAGACCCCTTTCAATAAAAAAATCGGGAGGCGTTCCCCTTATAATCTAGGTATACTTGATTCTGCAATCAAACCATAATAATGAACATAAGACAGGATCTTCTCAGAATCTCAATTATTTTTGTATCGGAAACCCTGTTTGTCATGTGCTGAATTTTTGGTGTTCATGAAACCAGATGGATTCGCATAATTTCAGACCACCTTCCGAATTAAATTGAACAAGGGTTACTCTTATAATCATTGTAATACAATGTACATATTGCTGTAATAAGTTAATCAAAATGTGTTTTTCCAATGTTAAGTTCAAGTTTGGTATCAATGGCCAACAAATGCTCTTCTGTCCTGTAAATCAAATTTAAGATCCCCTCAAATAAATTAGGCAGTGGTTCCCCTTATAACCTATTTAATACATATTGCCGTAATCAAAATATAATTATCTACAAAAACTATTATTTTTTTCAAAATTACTAATTTTTTATATGGTTTTCATGGCAACAGTAGTGATTTGGAACATGCAGCCATTATGATTTTTTTCCCATTGCATCTAGCATGCAGTGTCATAATCTACCTAGAAATCAATGTTCAATGAAATTAGACAGACATATAATGGCAATTATCTTTGAAATGGTGGCCATTTGAAAAAAATGCATACAAATTCCTTCCTCTCATCTTACTGAAAATTTCTACAAAATATGATCAAGTTCTGCAAAGAAGTTTCTGTGATATTGGATCTTCAATTTTTAAATGTAAATAATGGCCATCTTGAAAACAGCGGACATTTTATTTTTTACCGTCTTGCACAAGCTCACATTGAGGTCAATCTGTATGCGAAGTATTAAGTGATTCTGTTCATCCAACAGTGAGAAAACGTGTGGACAAAATTTATTAGAAGTAAAATAATGATAAAGACTAGCATTAATTGTTTTTGATGCAAACACAAGAAGTCTCGGAAACGGAATCCCATTTTAGAAACTAAGCATCTTGTATACAAGGTCTCTTTGAACTGTCATCTAATTCTGAACATCTTTTATTTTCCGTTTCCATGGCAATAGTTGAAGACCTATAGGTTCACCTATCATCGAATGAAGTTTCAAGAAGTTTTTAAAAAATATGAGCAGCAATCCCCTTATTATTTTCATTTCTACATAAAGTAAAACAAAAACATGCCGCACAAAAATACAAGTTTCAAGATTGGTTTCAAATGCTCTATTTTCCATTACAACCAATGTTATACCCATTTCCAAAAATATTTGGGCAGAGGTTTACTGATTACCCAAGTAATACATGCCACTGTAATCAAAATAGAATTATTAACAAAACCTTAATTTTTTTGGTATGGCTTCCTGGTAACAATAGTGATTTTGCAATTTCATATATTGAGGAATCCTTTATAACATGACATGCACCTTTCCTATGAAGTTGGCCCGGGTATTATGATGACCCTAACCAAATGAACCTTAATGGACCCCCTTTAAATTTTTTTTGCTTCTTTTTTCATTTAGATATAGCCTATGTCCTAGGTATAATTGTCTCAGAGATTTTGTTCACACAAAGTTGAAAAAAAAGAAGGAGAATAAAAATAGAATAAAAAGCGCAAATAAAAATACGTCTCAAAAACCTTCGTTTGGGACTTTAAAACAAGTATTGATTGTGTTTGGGTGCAAACACAAGAAGTCTCCCTAACGAACTCTCATATCCGAATATCAAGTCTAATTCTTGAACTTGCACATCCTAAACAACTGTCCTTTAAACTTTCCTCAAATTCTAGGCACTTTGCATATCCCCGCCTTTTTCCATTTCCATGACACTACCGCTGTTTTGATTTGTAGGCCTCAAACCAATTCTGCACATTATAGGCAGCCTTCAAGTAAAATTTAATGCAGTTTTTAGCACTTTCGATTTTCTCGCCTTCTTCCGTTTCCATGGTAACGGCAGCCATTTTGAAGTCTCGGAGACCAAAAAGCATTTCCACACACATTGGGCAACCTTCGTGTAAAATTTCATCGAATTTTGAGCCCATTAATTTTTCCCGAATTTTATCGTTTTAATGACTTTCAAAATCAACTTTTTTATCTATTATCCCATGAAGTTTCAAGAAGTTAGAAAAAAATATTTTAGGAGAGGTTCCTCTAATAATGTTATTTTTAATATGATAACTCTTGAAGACCCCATCCATTTTGAGCCACCAAATGTACATTTAGTAAACCCCTTTGGAATTTTTTTTTCTTGCACATCTAGATATATGGCCATCAACCTTCAAAATTCAATCAATACCCAAGTTGCATAATAAACGAAAAATTTCGGTATGCTCTGCAGCTGCTGTACTTAATGAGGAGTAACCTCTCATGAACAGTATTTAAATCAAACAATATGGAAAGCCATAATCCAAATATAGCTTTAAGAGAAGTACAGAAAATGTCGAAATAGGAGACCAAATTCAGTACCAAGGACATCCTCCGAGTGCTATACACGGAATTAAGCCTCAGTATTGTAAAGCGGTTAGAATTTTGATAAAAACAGTAATTTTCTAAAAAATGCAAGGTAATTTTTTTTTTTCATGCCAGAAAAGTCTAACGATTTGGCAGCCAATTCGATGATTCTATATTATACGTCATTTCTACCTAGATATAAATTTTCATTGGAATGAAACAAATTTAAAAGTTTGACGTATTTTAGCAAACATGTTAGAAATGTCAGCCATCTCATTTTGTTTTAATTTCATCTTGTCTGAAGATTACAAATCTGCCTGTAAATCAATTTCCATTGCAATCAGATAAAGTTAATAATAATTGGCGGCCATCTTTTAGACGTAGACCATTTTGATTTTTGTTTTTTGTTTTGTTTTGTTTTTTTTTATTATCAATTTTCGTTAAGCAGATTTTAAGATATTGAATAAAGTTGAATAATTTTTACGTATTTTGGCGGCCATCTTAGATATGGCAGACATTTTTAAAAATTTATTCTTACATAATGTCCCTTCTATGTTGTTATTGAACATATATATATATATATATATACAAAATATGATTAATTTCTAATAAGCAGTTCCGGAGACATTTAATCTTAATTTGTTTTCAGTTTCGTCACGTTAAAGCGTCGCTGTTTTTCAATGCCGTCCATTCTGAAAATTTTGGCCGGTGCAGACACATCTTGACAAAGTGGGCCAACTTTATGCCATGTATGAGTGGATTCTGTCCAAGCATTTCTGAGCACAAAGCCGGACAAAAATCATTGGAAGAAAGATAATAGTAATAGAGAAACAGACGAAAACAATTTGTGGTCCAAACTATGCGTGGGCGACACAATTAGAAACGCAGCAAACAACTATAGCTGTCAGCAAATGCAGACTAATATCCCCAGCATCTGCGTTTGAGTACTCAGGCATGTCATTTTGAAATGTTTACCTTCAACCACATAGTTATTGCTAAGTAAATATAACAGAAATAAATCCTGACAGGAATGAAGCTGCATGTTTTATTCTCATCATGTCATATCTAACACTTGATATAAATATTAGTAATATTTATTATATATTATTAACATGATTAAATAATATTTCTAATATGGCGTCCTTCAAACGCTTTGAGAACACTACAGGGATCTAATAAGCATAGAGCCCTCGGTGACGTCACAATACGAATACCGGACGTCATAATCTCAACCGTAAATAG
>MJUU01070222.1:86720-123142 GCA_002080025.1 Modiolus philippinarum
GCTATCGCTCGGTATAAAATATCGACAAATATAAGGTCTTACCATGTTCTAATTAGCATAGAGCCCGCTTACAATAATCTATTTCATAAATAAAAAGGTGAAAACAAGGACGACAAAACCAAGCTCTTGACACAAAATGACCAAAGATTTAATATTATAAATGCCAAATATCGAAGTCAAGGTCAAAGTGACCTACATTTACTACACTTATCACCTTCCCATGATGCATCTGAATCCAAGTTAATAATCCTTGGTGCGCAAATTGGTACGCAACACATCGCCTTCAAATGATACTTCCACACGCCAAGTTTGATAATCCTAGCTGCTGTACAAAAAGTTCTGCTCAGGACAAGAAATGCATATGGTTAAACTATCATAAAATCAAGTCACAATGACCTAAATTTTGTACGCGACAAATCGCCTTCCCATGCTGCATCCACACACCAAGTTTGATATTCTAATGTGCTACGGTACAAAAGTTCTGCTTCGAACACGAAATGCACATGCTTTTACTATCATAGAGTTCAAAGGTCAAAGTTAAGGTCACAGTGACCTTAATTTGTTACAAAACACATCGCCTTCAAATGATGCACAAAGTTTGAAAATCCTGGGTGTTACGGTACAAACGTTTTGCTCCGGACACGAAAGGGGACGGATGGACAGATGGAAAGGTGGACACAGAGACCAGGTGATTCCTATTTACCCCTAAAACTTCGTTTGCAGGGCTAAAATAAGTCTCCACAAACCTCGTCTGGCAGACATAACAATAAAGAAACGGAACAATTACAATATGTATCGATGTCTCTCGGCGACATAATGAAAAGGAAAGATACATAGCAAAACAATAAGTCTTAACAAACTTCATTTGGGAGACGTAATAAGAAACACAAACCAAAGAAATAAGTCTCTTCGTTTAGGAAACTTATCAAAAAAGCCACATAACTTGAAGAACTAGCAGTGTGGACCCTCACAAAACATGAAAGTATAACCAGGTGCTCCGGAAAAGCAAACATGATCTTCTTTATGCGTGGAACTGATGTGATGATATCTATAAAACAATAGGTATGACAGGTAAATTGTTAATTGTAGTGCATCTTTTATTCTCAATAAATGAAACGATAGAAAATAAGAATAAGAATAACTCGCTTTTCAAGATGTTTTTTAATGATTTTGAGCATCTTTAGTACTTTAAATATGGAAATATTCGAAATACGAGTTTATTCCTGTTTTAGAAAAAATTTTTTTTTACCTTTGTCCAGTCTCTAATTTCCGTGAAATATATTACACTCCTGGAATTTGTTTGATCACCAGGATAAGAAATTTATAACAATTAACAGTTCAATTTGTTCCAGTTAAAATTAACAGCATGGCATTCACTACAAAGCATGCAATCAGTTATGCACATTAGATGACCTATGTTTTGGCGTTCCACAACTACATAGAAATCCATATATGTATTTTCTTAAACGTTCCACCTATAACATTTAAGCGCATTGATGCTGCCAAAAGTAAACTGACGCTTATTAATATGGCTAAATGCAGAAAAAATAATCATGTTTCTTGCTTATATTTACTTATATGGTGAATTCAGCGTACGGTTTCACAACTTGTTCTTCTAAATGTATTTGAATTAAATACAATTAAAACAAGGAAAAGTTATGCATGACAAAATTATTATTTGACATTCAAATTCTTTGCTTTATTTATACTGGTGATATCATATTACATAATCAAAAGGCGTGGACAGATTAGTGTTTCTGACGGCAATGATCAGCATCCTTATCTATCATGTTGAGATATATGTGCATAGTCCGTGTATGATTGTGAAGATATGAATCACCTTTGTTTGTCTTTTTATACATGTACACAATTGAACGAAGCATTTTTATCGCTTATCATTATGACATAAACGAAGCAAAGGATATAGAGTAAATACACATGAGACAGGTCTATACAAATGCAATGTTTGTGCCAGTCCCAAGTCAGGAATGTGCTGGTCATTGGCTTGTCCTTGTCTGATTTTAGTTTCTTGATTTTCGGGTTATTAGATGTGGTATGTTTACATTGATTTGATTTTTTTTTTAATTTTTGAGACCTTTTAGGGCTTGCTAAATGGTTTGAGGTTTGTCACTGTGTTGAAGACCGTACGGTAAGCCCTAGATGCTTTGTTTTAAGTTGTTTTAACCTGAAGAGGGATCGTTGTCTCCTTGATATTTACCCCATTTCCTTTCTTTTTAATATTGTAGAACCAAGCAATGCAACAAAGCTTTAATTGTTGTTCTCCATCAATTTATTGACTATCACAAAGTTTAGTAAGCGCCAAATGAAAGGCAATACCTGATATTCATATCTAAGAAATCTTTTTTGTAGAGCTAAAGAATTTTTCTTTATCAAACTACTAAACCAGGTGTCTGCTAAACGATTTGCATCCATGCATTTTGTCCTCTCTTCAAAATTTTCCACAGCATAAGCTTTTGATTAGGTGCTCAAAATCAAAATTTCCAAATTTTCTGATCAATCACAATTCGATTCTAAAATGCCCATTTTTTGTTCAAATATGTCCTTCAATTCTGTCAAGGCCTTGTATAAAGTTAATATTTATCAAAACTTGCAATGCTTTTGATTATGTAGAAACTACCGATTTTTTGAGAATTCGTCAAAAAGATTTGAAGATTTGCAGAAATGTTCCCAACACATTCCGAAAGAAGCTGACGAAATTTCAAATTGACCATTCGTGGTGTAGAAAACATAAAAATTATTGTATGTCCGTTAATGAAAAACAAGGCATTTCGAGATAACCAAGGAAATGTTTAAAATCCCTGTCATTCTCAGGTTGTAATGAAAATTGGTCCAAACAATTTGAGGTAGGAAATTGTTTTGATGGAATTTGTAATGGACAATAAAGAAAACTAGTCATGTGTGAATTCGCGCCAAAACACTCTCTATGTATGCATTCCACGGAATGTATTGCGGATGCCGTAGTTGGTTTTAAAAACCAGTCGTGCGGATAATTTTGTTTTTAGACTCTGTGTAATTATAAGTAAATTTATTCAAAAATATTCAAAAATTGAGTGTTGTATTTTCACTGGCAATCATTAAAAATAACTTTCCATTTTATCAAACCAAGTTAATAAATCTTAGATAGGGTCTCTACAAATACACGATAAGATAAAGCAATGGAACAACGCTTTAAGTGTTGTTCTTCATCTTGATGTCACCATTCGGCCTTTAAAAAAATAGCTCTACTCATATCTCAGTAAGTTCAAGACGGCCCACTCGTAGCACCAGTTTAAGCTGAATGCATTGCGTAACACCCCTGTAACTTGTCGCTCATGGATGCGAGATCGTAAAAAGATTAACTGACAAAGAAATAACAATGCTACTCGTCTTTTGGCTAACAGAAAGACCAACAGAAGACCATCACAAGATATAAACAACTACATGACAATGATCGATTCAGTTGTCCTGAAAACCTGGCATTATAACACTTAATTATGAAAGATTATTATATAAAAATAAGGGAAAGAGTTTGTATCAGGAACAGAGAGAAACTCTAGGATATTGTTTTTGAGTACGTTTTAGTATTAAAAGACAATTCTAATATGACGGCCTTCATTAGCTTTGTATCCAAACCCGTGGTAAAAATAATATTTACTTATGGGTAACGTCATAAACAAATGACGGTACTTTCGATAAGGTCATAGATAGTTTTACATCAATTTTTACAACGTAAAAAAGCGACATAAAATGGCGTTTCATCCGTGTGTACTAGGAGGAATTCTCCTAATCGGAACCTTGTGAGTGTCCTATTAGAATCGAAATAATTAACAGTAGCCATGTATTTAGTACCACGGGCTTGCACTTTATGCTGATATTTTACCCCTCGCTGGTCGCTCGGGGTAAAATATTCGCAATAAAGTGCCATAAAAATAATATAAATATATGGCTACTGTTAATTATTTCTTCATTTTTCTATATTGCCCATATATTTTTTTAAATATAATTATCAGAGTAGCTGTAAGTATAGTGTGTTATGTTTGAGAGAGAAGTATCAAACAAAACTTTAGAGTTTTACCTTTATTTTACAGCCTTAACTACTCAAGAAGATCACCTGTACAATAAAATCAACAATTTTGCTTTTTTTTTATCATGCTTAAAATCCATAATCTATATATCGTGCGTACATATTTGGAATGTAAATCTCAATTTTATTCTTACTTGAATGTCTTGTTTTCCTTCATTTGTCTCTTCATCACATACATTATTTTCCGTATTAAAATGTGATTAAAAATAAATTTGTGAACACATATTACTAGCAATGTCTTACCTGTATGTCTGATATATATATATAAGTAGGATCCCTCCAGTTTACTTTATTTTAATCAATTGATCAGTATTGTTTTATGATATTATTTTTTCTATTATTAAACATATGAAAAATAAAATTACAAAATATAAAAACGTGGAAATATTTATGCATATTGTAGGTCTCAGAGTATTTAGAATTTCTACAGAGAAGGATACAGAAGCGGTTTGAAGCCGTATGAAGAAAAAAATATCGTAGTTATGAGATAATATCTCAGAATTATGAGATAATAAAGTAATAATTATGAAATAATAAAGTCATAATTATAAGTTATTATTTGATAATTATTGGATAAAACAGCATTATTATGCGATGATAAGTCATAATTATGAGATAATTATCTCATAATAAGGTCTCATAATAAAGTTATAATTATGAGATAATTACATAATATTTTCTTCATATGGCATGAATACGCTTCCGTAGAAAAAACATTGAAATGGATACCATAATGATTTGTGTGACTAAATGAAGCCATGGTACATGTATCTGTTTAAAAGGTTAGATACATATAACGATGTAGCAAACGAGTGGTTCATTTTTAAATTAATTGTTATTTGTAAGATGTCGGTTACAATGCTTTCTGTTCTTCAGAAATATGGAGCAATTTTTGCTGCAACACCCTAAGAAAGGCTGAAATCCCTGTAAATGTGCAATAATTTAGTTTGAAATGTTATTATCTCCCTTATGCTAAATTTGTCTCAGTTAATCTGACATACTATAAAGCTTTTAGATTATTAGTTCTCTATCAGCTTTTTGTCTTTATTTTTTGGTGCTCCTAACATTGCTAATCTTGGATTTTAATCTTCATTGATGAGACAAATGTTGTTGAATTGGATACTGTAAAATTACACGTGACTACAATATTTGGTATTTGTTGTACTGTGGTCGTTTGTGAAGAAGTAATCACGATGTTTGGAAGTTTAATCCGTTTTTACTTCTTTATATGATAATCACTTGCATCTGCCATATCCATGTTCCATAGTCAATGGATAATAGGCACATTGTCAAAGCTTTAAAAACCAAAATGTATTGCGAATGAAATGATATTGAGTAACTGTACATGAGACAAAGTCTCTACAAATACATGGTTGAACAAGCAAAGGAACAACGCTTTTATTGTTGTTCTTCATCTTGAAGTAACCATGAAGCCTTCAACAATGAGCTTTACTCATACCTCATAGTAAGTTTAACACGGCTCCTACAATGTAGCACCGGTTTGAGTGGAATTCTTTGCTAATTGTCGAGCAACGCTACATCCAGGTCTTTTCTGATTACGGATGCGGGATTGTCAACAAACATTAAAGAAACTGGCAAAGTGCTCTCACAATCACTGTCATCCTTTGCCCGACAAAAGTACTAGTGTCTTAAGCTAGCGGACGATTACAACTTAGAGACAAACACGGGGCACTCAGCAAGCCGAATGTAAGAAAACTTAATAAATGCCTAATTTGAAAGTATGATAGTATATCCATATGAGAAATTCTCTCCCATACAGCATAACTGAAATATATAGCACATCTCGCGCACGGGGTATCTTTTTACGGACTCCACACTGCAGGAGAGACATGAACTAACTGAAAAAGTAGTAACTGGAAATTCATTTTTTCTGCATATTACCATTTCGACAACTTATGTCTCTTCAGTGCAGATCAATTCAAAATATTTGGAAAACCATCAAATGAAATATGTATAAAAAGTGAAGACCCTAACAGATGTGTCGGCCGTCCCTGCTTGGCCGATAAATTGATGTGAAAAATCGAACTGAGCTGAAATTTGGGTCACTGACAAAGCCATATAGCATACTGTTATATACTACCCAATACCAACCAAATTATCACTAACCAACCACTCATAGATACTGAGAAACAAGACATGCTCACTAGAACATGAAACAGGTCAAGAACAAAACCCATATTGCAGACTGTCATATACTACCCATAAAGACCCGAAATACCAAATACCATTAACCTACCACACCTATTTAATGATACACTGAACAAATCACATAAATTTAACATGCTCACTAGGCCGTGAAATTGAGGCCAAGGACAAAAGCCATACGGCAGACTATATACGATCCATGTCAACCAAATATCATTTATCTACTACTAAAAGTTACAAAGAAAGTAAACTAATCACAAAAACATAACATGTTCACTGGTCAATGAAATTTAAGTCAAGAACCAAAGCCATATAACAGACTATAATATACAATCCAAAACCAATCTATATACCAAATATCATTAACCTACTCCTAATACTTACTTAGAAACTGAACTAACTGTTCACTGGATTGTGAAATTGAGATCAAAGACCAGTCATATGACAGACTATCATGTACATATACTACATGAGAGCAAACCATATAGAATAGAATAAAATATATTTTATTGTTAAACAAGACGCCCATAAAGAGCTGAACAAATACAAATAATTTAATACATTGATTTTTAATAATTACAATGATTAGTATTTAAATCATACAATATTTAATAATAATAATAATAATAAAAATAAATAAATAGATAAAATGGTTAAGAGCAGTCAAGAGCACTGACCCAAGATCATTGTGGCCACCTATACATAGTGACTTAATGTATATATCTAACAAGGTTAAGCAAGGACGTATAATGAAATGATATGCAACTAGTACACAATGCATTTGGCGTTTTAAAATCTGTGATGGGACGTTTGATATGCTTCCACTTTGCAGCTAACTACTGAAAAATTAGTGTATGGATTTCAATAAATGATGTTTTTCTATACGATCATTAACCTTCGACTTATTGCTACTGAGGAAATGACCTAACTACGAAAACTTAGCATGCTCACTAGACCGTGAAATTGTGGCCAATGCCAAAATCCATATAGCAGACAGTACTCTGTACTACCCAAGACCAACCTACATACCAATTATCATTGACATACCACTTATAGATACTGAGAAACTGACCTAATCACAAAAACATGAACGTTAACGCCGTCGTCATTTTCTCGTTTTCCGGTTTCGTCGCGGGCGAGACAAAAACTGATAGAGAACAAATTACCAAAAGGGTCTAAATAGAAAAACCAAATTCAGTTTAGGACAGAGCTATACAAAAAAGGAGATACTCCTTAGTTTAAATAAAAATTTCTTAAATCTGAAATCTAAATATTGGAAGTTTAAAAAACAAAGAATCAGTTCGGGTTAGCAAGAAAGTACTGGCTACTGTTTGGTGAACACCTTCGGAAAATAACAGATCACCAGCAGAGGCATCGACCCATGGTAGTAAATAACAAAATACCAAAGTAAATGGAAATTTAATTTCTTCATATGGCCATTTCGACAAGCGCAAGTCTCTTCAATGCAGATCAATACTAAACATTTGGAACACAATCAACCGAAATATGCATAATAACTGATACAGCACATTTTACTTTGGGTTTAAACCAAAATCTTTTGTATTCCAAATGCATGCCGATAATGAAGTAAAATTTAAGATCTGCCTCTGGATGTTTCATACTCTTTCAATGCCCATCATACTTGAATTATGCGAAGATTACGATGCAGTATGGAGAATGATTAGCGATGACATTTGAAAATCGGACTTAATTGAAATCGGCATCGGCAATCAAATACCGTGGGAAAACGGAGGATGGTGGGGTAAGATGAATTGAAAAATCAAAAAAAATACGGCAATTCATCTTTAATACCAAGTGAGATAACTTAACAAAGATAAGACATATAAACAAAAATAAACAAGAACGCCAAAAAACTAAAGCATTAGCAGTGTGTAGCCGACAAAAACTACTAACAGGTCTTCACGCTTGACACTCGTCCGACTCCAAAAGTTCGGTTTTGTCAAAGTCTATTGGTTCGATAATAAACTCTTAATTTTTCTATCCTCATTTGAGAATTAAACATCCTTTCATTGTTTATTGTATCGATCTGTCAAATCATTGTGACGTGGAAAAAACTTCTGAAAAAACTTTCTGAGACAGTTATTTCGCACTGTTGACAAAGTCGCTATACAAACTTCAAAGTGACAACAACAAATAAGTTGTGAAATGTAGATGCCATAGGCAGGGAATGTTGGAATATTACACCTCAATAACGGAAAGTTCATTATTATATTTAAGTCGAAATAATCACTTACGTAAAAAAATTGAAACAATGTTAGAGAGTATATATAAACATTTAATTTATGAAAATAATTGTGGTTAAATCTTGTGTTTATTCTTACGTAATTGAGGTTAATCTTATCAATGTTTTATCATCTTTCACTTCTGTCCATATTCTACAAAACACAATTTATTAGTTAATACCTATTAGTAAAATATTATTACAACATAAATTTCATTAATTTTTTAATGTGTATATGATGTCACACGAGAAGAAACGAGTTCACCTGTATTCGCTTTTCTAGCTGCATTCTGGGTAGGTAGACTCGGCTTTGTTACGATCGATTCAAATTTAGTGTTCTGTCGGAAGATGTATACGGATGTTTTTAGTGGAAATAAGTTTCGTTGATTTTCCAAGATGAGGGTGTCACATGTAACACTTTATTTTTATTTATTTTGGTTTTGACTTGTGATGAAAGGATATTCATGTCATTTTGAACGGAGGTTGAAATGGCGTGTAGTTTTAAGGCATGGCTGTGATTTTCCCGACCCTCCCAACGAAGAGTTTTATCCCATTTGTAACAGTGAGTTTCCCAAAGCTTTATATAAACCTTAACATCACAGTTCTTGGTTTGTTATATTACTTGCGATTTGTCTACATTTTATGTACTTTGTCATTTAAGCTTAGGTAAGTCGTGATAATCTGGTCAAATTTGATTTATTTTTTACCTGGATTCATTGGCGGATCCAAGGGTAGGGGGTGGGGGGGTGGGTTCCGGGGGTTTTTTCTGGACAATCATGTACTTTTTAATGAAAATCCTGGTGTTTTACTAAGAAATACCCCCAAAATTTTCGCGCCTCACTCCTCTCGGCAAAGTTTCTCTTCACTTCTCAATCTAAGCCCCCCCCCCTTTTCAAATGTCCTGGATCCGCGCCTGTGGAGTCGTCTGAATTATTATTTAAAGATTACTAAGGTATATTTAGTATATGTAAATCTTGAATTAATAACTACTATTATTATTGCAAAAATATGACTATAAAACAAATACCATACGTTTTTTTTTCTCCAACTTTTTTTCCAACAGCATTTGTATGATGATCCAACAACCGTACAAGTACCAGAACAGCTAACACCAGTACAGGGTGTGTCTGCAAAAAAGTAACAATCTATTGTTATTATGAACACAGCTAATTGTATATTTATTTTAAACACTATAACAAGTAATGTATATGCTCAACATAATGTTTTCTATGACTTGAGTACTGGTAAGTTCAGCAATGAAATTGGCAACAATAGACCTTTTCAAGATAACTGCGGTCCTGCGATTTAGAGTGGAAAATAAAATGGCGTCGTAGTTCAATTAACCAAGACGTCACATATATTATGACGTTGCATTTTACCATCTCATAGGCATGCAAGCGCATGTGCAAAATTCAGGGCCGTTCTTATCGTGAACAGGTCTATCTATTGTTATGTCCTTCAAAAAAAAGAAAGAAAGAAAAAAAAAATCTGCCAACTGTCAGTTACAGTGTCAATTTAAACACTTAAAAGCTTTATATTTCAACAACTTATGCACTTTCAAAGAACGTCTCTTTGAGGGTTTATATATATATACTAAACCATCATCGAATCAATTGCAGGATTTCCATACATTCAGGTTAAATTCCTGACATCAGTGCTACTATTTCATTTGTCGAAAACTCACACATCACTCCACAAAGACACCTTAGAACGATAGTGGGAATTTTACAACTGCACCATTCTAACTGACATTTTGAAAGTTTGTGAGTTAGCTCGGGACTAAATACAAAGATCTTCTAAATTAACTTGGAAACCTTTTTATGAAACTTAAGTCTACAAAGATCTTCATTTTTATTTCATATTTCCTGGTCGTAGTTTTTCCTGCTGCTGATATCATATAAATTGCCATTTTATTTAAAGATAATGATAAATGACTTATAGTGTTAGTACATGTGTACTTGGTCAAATGTAATTATCTTGAAAATGCTTCTTAATTTTCTATTACTTATTACCCTATATAAAGTATTCTGAAACAGAAGTATATAACGAATTGACGCATTAGGAGTCCTACTGAACTGAGTTCATTATTAATACATGACTTGCTCTGTCTTGCTCGAGATAAACGAATGTTTCATATATCATATTAATAACTGGTAGAAGTAATTAGGACATTTGTCAGAACAAACTGAACAGAAAAGATACTGCAATATTGACAGTGTCCAACACCAGTACCACTAGGTATTGTTGATCTTTGCTCTCTTACTTTATATATGTATCCTAATCTTTGTTTCATTGGTAATAATAATTCAAAAAACCCTTACGTTGTCTGGAGTAGTATTAATTAATACTTGCTGAAGAATATCAAGAGAACAATGGATGTGGTTGAAAAACTCCTATAAATAGAAACATGAGACATGAAGTGCTCTGGAAGGGTAAGCATGTCCTACTGGTGAACACCATCACATCATCAGAGAATCAAATCGAGGGTCAAGTCATAACAGTTAATGTCAAATCAGTGAAGACCTGTTACTTTTGATTACTAACTTACTTTCACATCTCGATCCATCATACCCAGATTTAATCATACAAGGACTAAACTATCATCGTCAATTGATAGATTTCCATACAAGGTCAATTCCAGGCATCAGTGATACTATTTCAGTTCTCGAAAACGCACGACCAACTCCACAAAAGCTCCGTGGAATAATGATAGGTACTTTACAACTGTACAATTCACATTGACATTTTTGGACTTGGTCTCTTATTAAGAGAATAAAACAGAATTTGTTTGTGCTAAATCGAGACTAAATACAAAGATTTACTAAATTTACTTGGGAACATTTTTATGAAACTTGAGTCTACAAAGATGTTCATTTTTATTTCAGATGTTCTGATTGTAGTTTTCCTGTTGCTGATATCATGTAAATTGCCCTTTTACTTAAGAAATAATGATGAATAACGTACAGTGGTAGTACATGTGTACTTGATCAATATCAAATGTAATCATCTTGAAAATGCGTCTTAATTTTGTATTACTGATTACCCTATATAAAGTATTCTAAAACAAAAGTATATAACGCATTGCAGCATTAGGATGCCGACTGAACTGAGTTCATCATTAATAGGTGACTTGCGCTGTCTTGCTCGAGATGAATGAATGTTTCATATACAAATGTATCATATCAAAGACTGGTAGAAGTTATTAGGACTTAAGATGACAGAACAAACTGAACAGAAAAGATACTGCAATATTGAAAGTGCAACACCAGTAGCACTAGGTATTGTTGATCTTTGCTCTCTTGTTTTTTATATATATCTTATATCTTTGTATCATTGGTAATAATAATTCTAAAACTCTAACGTTGTCTGGAGAAGTATATAATCAAGGTGATTCATTTTTTTTACTTTGTGAAGTGTGTCAGTCTATTGCAAATTTATGAGTTACAGTCCACATAGAAATTTTCTTTCCGTTGTGCATTTTATGTCATATGTTACAAATTAATACTTGCTGAAGAATATCAAGAGAACAATGGATGTGGTTGAAAAACTCCTATAAATAGAAACATGAGACATGAGGTGCTCTGGAAGGGTAAGCATGTCCTACTGGTGACCACCGTCACATCATCAGAGAATCAAATCCAGGGTCAAGTCATAACAGTTAATGTCAAATTCGTGAAGACCTGTTACTTTGAATTACTAACTTACTTTCACATCTCGGTCCATCATACCCAGATTTACACTGGCAGTACCAAGTCGATCCCGAAATTTTACACGTACCACCATTATAACAACTCCGTCCTGTACATGGTGTATCTGAAAATGTGAAAAAAAACGACAAGAAACTGTAAACTTACACTGTCAACTGTCAGTTACAGTGTCTATTTTAATATTTAAAAGTTCTTTCTCTGAGTTGTATATTTAAGCAAGTTATGCACTTTCAACATATGTATGTTTGAGAGTTTTAAATTATACAAGGACTAAACCATCATCGGGTTAATTACTAGATTTCCATACCTTCGAGGGTCAATTCCAGTATCAGTGATACTATTTCAGTTCTCGAAAATGCACGACCAACTCACAACAAGCATCGTGGAATAATGATTGGAATTTTACAACTGCACAATTTACATTGACATTTTTGGACTTGGTCACTTATTAAGAGAATAAAACAGAAATTTTGTGTGCTAAATCGAGACTAAATACAAAGACTTAATAAATTTACTTGGGAACATTTTTATGAAACTTGAGTCTACAAAGATGTTCATTTTTATTTCAGATGTTCTGATTGTAGTTTTTCCTGCTGCTGATATCATATTAATTGCCCTTTTACTTAAGAAAAAATGATGAATAACCTACAGTGGTAGTACATGTGTACTTGGTCAATATCAAATGTAATCATCTTGAAAATGCTTCTTAATTTTCTATTACTTGTTACCCTATATAAAGTATTTAAAAAAAAGTTTATAACGTATTGAGGCATTAGGATGCCAACTGAACTGAGTTCATTATTAATACGTGACTTGCGCTGTCTTACTCGAGATCAACGAATGTTTCATATATCAAATCAAAAACTGGTAGAAGTAATTAGGACTTAAGTTGTCAGAACAAACTGAACAGAAAAGATACTGCAATATTGACTGACAGTGCAACACCAGTAGCACTAGTTATTGTTGATCTTTGCTCTCTTATTTTATATATGTATCCTAATCTTTGTTTCATTGGTAATAATAATTCAAAAAAACCTAACGTTGTCTGGAGTAGTATATAATCAAGGTGATTCGATTTTTTTTTACTTTGTGAAGTGTGTCAGTCTATTGCAAATTTATGAGTTACAGTCCACATAGAAGTTTTCTTTCCGTTGTGCGTTTTATGTCATATGTTACAAATTAATACTTGCTGAAGAATATCAAGAGAACAATGGATGTGGTTGAAAAAACACCTATAAGTAGAAACATGAGACATGGGGTGCTCTGGAAGGGTAAGCATGTCCTGCTGGTGACCACCGTCACATTATCAGAGAATCAAATCCAGGGTCAAGTCATAACAGTTAATGTCAAATCCGTGAAGACCTGTTACTTTGAATTACTAACTTACTTTCACATCTCGGTCCATCATACCCAGATTTACAATGGCAGTACCAAGTCGATCCCGAAATTTTACACGTACCACCATTATAACAACTCCATCCTGTACATGGTGTATCTGAAAATGTGAAAAAAACGACAAGAAACTGTAAACTTACACTGTCAACTGTCAGTTACAGTGTCTATTTTAACATTTAAAAGTTCTTTCTCTGAGTTGTATATTTAAACAAGTTATGCACTTTCAACATATGCATGTTTGAGAGTTTTAAGTTATACAAGGACTAAACCATCATCGGGTTAATAACTAGATTTCCATACCCTCGAGGGTCAATTCCACTATCAGTGATACTTTCAGTTCTCGAAAACGCACGACCAACTCACAACAAGCATCGTGGAATAATGATTGGAACTTTACAACTGCACAATTTACATTGACATTTTTGGACTTGGTCTCTTATTAAGAGAATAAAACAGAACTTTTGTGTGCTAAATCGAGACGAAATACAAAGACTTACTAAATTTACTTGGGAACATTTTTATGAAACTTGAGTCTACAAAGATGTTCATTTTTATTTCAGATGTTCTGATTGTAGTTTTTCCTGCTGCTGATATCATATTAATTGCCCTTTTACTTAAGGAATAATGATGAATAACCTACAGTGGTAGTACATGTGTACTTGATCAATATCAAATGTAATCATCTTGAAAATGCTTCTTAATTTTCTATTACTTGTTACCCTATATAATGTATTCTAAAAAAAAGTATATAACGTATTGACGCATTAGGATGCCAACTGAACTGAGTTCATTATTAATACGTGACTTGCGCTGTCTTACTCGAGATCAACGAATGTTTCATATATCATACCAAAAACTGGTAGAAGTAATTAGGACTTAAGTTGTCAGCACAAACTGAACAGAAAAGATACTGCAATATTGACTGACAGTGCAACACCAGTAGCACTAGTTATTGTTGATCTTTGCTCTCTTATTTTATATACGTATCCTAATCTTTGTTTCATTGGTAATAATAATTCAAAAAACCCTAACGTTGTCTGGAGTAGTATCTAATCAAGGTGATTCATTTTTTTTTTTTTTACTTAGTGTAGTGTGTCAGTCTATTGCAAATTTATGAGTTACACTCCACATAGACGTTTTCTTTCCGTTGTCCATTTTATGTCATATGTTACAAATTAATACTTGCTGAAGAATATCTATAGAACAATGGATTTGTTTGAAAAAACTCCTATAAATAGAAACATGATTCATGAGGTGCTCTGGAAAGATAGGCATGTCCTACTTGTGACCACTGTCACATTATCAGAGAATCCAGGGTCAGGTCATAGCAGGTAATGTCAAATCTGTGAAGACCTGTTATTTTTAATTACTAACTTACTTTCGCATCTCGATCCATCATACCCAGATTTACACTGGCAGTACCAAGTCGATCCCGAAATTTTACACGTACCACCATTATAACAACTCCGTCCTGTACATGGTGTATCTGAAAATGTGACAAAACGACAAGAAACTGTAAACTTACACTGTCAACTGTCAGATACAGTGTCTATTTTAACATTTTTGATGTTGTTTCTCTGAGTTGTATATATAAACAATTTATGCACTTTCAACATATGTCTGTTGAGGAGTTTTTAATTATACAAGGACTAAACCATCATCGGGTCAATTGATAGATTTCCGTACATTCGAAGGTCTATTCCAGGCATCAGTGGTACTATTTCAGTTCTCGAAAACGCAAGACTAACTCCACAAAAGCACCGTAGAATAATGATGGGAACTTTACACTTGGTCACTTATTAAGACAATAAAACATGACTTTTGTGTGCTAAATCGAGACTAAATGCAAAGACTTACTTAATATACTTGGTTACCATGTATTTGTAGAGACTTTGTCTCATGTGCATTTAGTCCATATCCTTTTATTCACCATTGGGAACATTTTCTATGAAACTTGAGTCTACACAGATGTTCATTTTTATTTCAGATGTCCTGATTTTAGTTTCCTGCTGCTGATATCATATAAATTGCACTTTTACTTAAAAAATAATGATGAATAACCTACAGTGCTAGTACATGTGTACTTGGTCAATATCAAATGTAATCATATTGAAAATGCATCTTAATTTTCTTTTACTTATTACCCTATATAAAGTATTCTAAAACAAAAGTATATAAAGTATTGACGCATTAGGATGCCAACTGAACTGAGTTCATCATTAATACGTGACTTACGCTGTCTTGCTCGTGATAAACGAATGTTTCATATATCATATCAAAGACTGGTAGAAGTAATTTGAACAGAAAAGATACAGCAATATTGACAGTGCAACACCAGTAGCACTAGGTATTGTTGATCTTTGCTCTCTTACATTTGTATTTTATATATTTATCTTATATCTTTGTTTCATTGGTAATAATAATTCAAAAAACCCTAACGTTGTCTGGAGTAGCATATAATCAAGGTGATTCGATTTTTTTTAACTTTGTGTAGTGTGTCAGTCTATTGCAAATTTATGAGTTACAGTCCACATCGAAGTTTTCTTTCCGTTGTCCATTTTATGTCATATGTTACAAGTTTATTCTTGCTGAAGAATATCGATGGAACAATGGATTTGTTTGAAAAAACTCCTATAAATAGAAACATGAGACATGAGGTGCTCTGGAAGGGTAAGCATGTCCTACTGGTGACCACCGTCACATTATCAGAGAATCCGGGTCGGGTCATAGCAGGTAATGTCAAATCTGTGAAGACCTGTTACTTTTAATTACTAACTTACTTTCGCATCTCGATCCATCATACCCAGATTTACACTGGCAGTACCAAGTCGATCCCGAAATTTTACACGTACCACCATCATAACAACTCCGTCCTGTACATAGTGTATCTGCAAATGTGAAAAAAACGACAAGAAACAGTAAACTTACACTTTCAACTGTCATTTACAGTGTCTATTTTAACATTTAAAAGTTATTTCTCTGAATTGTATATATGAACAAGTTATGCACTTTCAACAAATTACAATTTGAGAGTTTTATTTATACAAGGACTTGACAATTATCGGGCCAATTGCTAGATTTCCATTCATTCGAGGGTCAATTCCAGGCATCAGTGATACCATTTCAGTTCTCGAAAACGCACGACCAACTCCACAAAAGCACCTAAGAATAGTGATGGGAACTTTACAACTGCACAATTGGCATAAACATTTTTGGACTTGGTTTCTTATTAAGAGAATAAAACAGAAGTTTTGTGTGCTATACAAAGATTTACTAAATCTACTTGGGAACATTTTTTTGTTAAATTTGAGTCTATAAAGTTGTTCATTTTTATTTCAGATTTTCTGATTGTAGATATTCTGCTCCTGATGTTATATAAATTGCCGTTTTACTTAAAAAATGATGAATAACCTACAATGTTAGTACATGTGTACTTGGTCAATATCATAGGTTATCATCTTAAAAATGCGTTTGAATTTTTCTGTTAATTATTACTATATATAAAGTAATCTTAAACAAAGTGGTATAATGTATTGACGCATTAGATAGCCAACTGAATTGAGTTCATCACTAATATTATGACTTGCCCTGTTTTGTTCGAGATAAACGAATGGTTTATAAATCATATCAATGACTGGTACAAGGTCATTAGGACTTAAATTGTCAGGTCAAATTGAACAGAAAAGATACTGCAAGATTGACATTGCAACTACAGTAGCACTAGGTTTTGTCGATCACTAACAAATCTTTGATTTCTTTAATGTGTCATTGGTAATAATAATTCGAAAACTCTAACGTTGTCAGAAGCAGTATACTATCAAGGTTATTTGATTTTTATTTATTTATTTTTTTTTTTTGTTTAGTGCGTCAGTTTATTGAAAATTTATGAGTCAACATCGAATTTTTCTTTCCGCTGTGCCTTTCATGTCATATGTTACAAAAATACCTTTGATTTACATATGAAGTTTATATAGTGCCACACACGAATTATTCGAGATGTATCGTAGTTTTAATGTAAATGTACAGGAAATTCTATGTCATGAAACAGCTGCTGAAGAATATTGAAAGGAAAAAGGGATGTGGTTCAATAACTCAAAGTCCGTAGACATTTGCATAAATAAGGAAATGAAAAAGCATGCCCTTCTAGTGACCACTGTTAGATTATCAGAGAGTCAAATCCAGGGTCAATTTAAAACCGGTAATTTCAAATCCGTGAAGACCTACTACTTTTAATTACTAACTTACTTTCGCATCTCGATCCATCATATCCAGGTTTGCACTGGCAGTGCCAAGTCGATCCCGAAATTTTACACTTACCACCATTATAACAACTTCGTCCTGTACATGGTGTATCTGAAAATTTGTAATTAAAGCTACTGTAAAGTAAGTGAGAACCGAACCCTCAGTCTGCAAAGAACAATCCAAGGACAATGGCAACGGCGGAAAAACGAAGAAACGAAGACAAAACTTGAGCACGGCACAGAAAAGAAAATGAAGACACGCACATATACAAAAATGAACAACACGGACCCAATAAAAACTATGGGTGAGATCAGGTGCATCGGTAGAGTAAGCATTTCCTGCTTCTTATAAGACACCCGCCGTGTTGAACATGTCAGCTCCGGTAGTAAAGCCAAATCCGGTAGAGGAAAATCAAACTTTAGTGGCAAAGAGAAAGATCTGTTGTCATCTGGGAAACAGATATCTCATAGCGGTCCACAAGATCGTGACCTTCTGTAGTGATGACCTCAAGTTATGGGCAACATACCCTTGCTTAAGTAGCCTATTTGTAAGCACCCCAGCTCTATCAAGGTAGTCACTGTATCGACCACAGGCCCTTGAGTAGCGAATGAGTAGGGAGATGTAAACTCCGTATGCTGGTGCTTTTGGAATGTTGCTACAAAGAAAGGGGAAGTTGACTATTGGAAAAGTGAAGTCATCGCGTTTGTCATATGGCCTAGTTTGTAGTGTATCTCTTTTGTCAATTTCAAGATGAAGGTCAAGGAACGAGACTGATGTGGAAGTATCTGTAGTATCCTTAATTTCCAGCTCTTTTGGATAGATAAGATGAAGAAAATCTCCAAAGCGAGGATTGTTTAGTGATAAAATATCATCTATATAACGGAAGCTGGAATTAAAGGACTGGGCCAGTTTTTTATCTTTATTTTGAAGAAGCCCTTCGATGAATTCAGCTTCATATGAGTGGAGAAATGGATCGGCTAAAAGAGGTGCACAGTTTGTGCCCATTGGAATTCCGATAATCCGTTGAAAAACAAGTCCTCCAAACTGGACAAATATATTGTCGATCAGAAACTCTAACATTTCAATCACTTCTTTCTCTGTATATTTTTTCTGTGATTCTGAGTGGTATTTCACAAAGTATGCTTGTTCTCTGCCTATAACAAAGTACTTATATCTTTTTCGCCGTTCTTGCGGGAGAAACATATATGACTTATATCTTCCAGCCGTGATTTCAGTTGTTCATGTGGAATTGTAGTATAAAGCGTGGAAAAGTCAAAAGTTTTAATGCTGTAACAGTGTGATAATGATCTCGATTTTAAGATGTCAAGCAGATCCTTAGAGTTTTTTAATATCCACATTTCATTTACAACACTTCTTGAAAAGCTAGTATCGCAGTATTTTTGAAGGCCCTCTTTTACGGCTGTCAAGATGGATGTTAATAGCTTAGAAATACGTTTTGTACAACATTTAGCAGATCCAGCGATGTACCGTTGTTTGTATGGGCATTTGTGTAATTTTAGTACCCAGTACAGGGGGGGAGTTCAGTGTCTTCATCTTTGGTTGAAATCCCAAAGGAAAGCAAAACAGATCTATGGTTCTGCAATATCTCCTCCTTAGAGTAGTAGCTGTGTATGTTGGATTGCCCTTGGTATTTCCAATGCCTAGTTCTTTCTTTAAACAATCGATGTAATGATTTTTACAAATGAAAATGATGTTATTAGGGGCCTTATCTGCCGGAACAACGACAAATTTGTCATGAATGGAGGACAAGTATCTGGCAACATCGGCATTCTTGAAAATGGATGATGCCTTAGTTCTCGTTTACCCTCGTAGCTGACAGATTCGTTTAAGAATCATGGACCTCACAGCCTTAACCCACTCCGAAAGAGAATCCAGGTCTTCATCTTGTTCACGTTTAATCCATTTTCTGGTATAGTCCTCTACAGCATCCATAAGTAGCTTACAATTTTGATCCCAGTTGATGGATCGTGGTTCGGTCCCTTTGCAAGGACTTCACGGAGAGACGGATTTTCGATGAAAACAACTCCGTCCTGTACACGATGATGTTATGACGTGACCACAGGGACTATATTTGTAAGGAGAATTTGAACATGAACAATCGGGTGGTTTAGACTTGAGATCGTCGGTGGTAAGGTATTGCAATACACGTTTATGGTTGAAAATCTTGGATGCTATCGGTGAAGTATAGGTATATGAAATGATTGGAACTGATGTGTCCTTAAAAAATGGAGGTATTTTGTTTTTTACATTTTTGTAGTGTAATATATTGGCAATGTTGATGGCATCTAAACCCTTATTTGCAAACTTAATAGGTATGAAGGAGCGGTGTTCGTCTACGTTTGCGTGTTCTTTAACAGGGTGGAATAACCCATGTTGGCCAATATCAAGGATTACTGCGTCTAACTTGTATAAAGATGAGGATGGATCAGTGACAGAATTTTCTAAAGATTGTTTATATAAAGACTTCAATTTTGTTAGTGGTAGAGAGTCTAAAATGCCTGTTTCGGCATCTTACAACCAAATTTCCGCAAAAATTAGCTTAGGTGCAAGATGGAGGAGCACCCAATTTCTATAGAATTTCAAAAAACCGGAAAAAATATATAGAAAATCCTACGGCGTATTAATCAATACATCGATTCAATTTTTTTTAATAACTTTCACATTACGCCATTCCAACATAACAGATTCAAAATGTTCATTACAACTTCTTCAGATTAATAATCAAATATAGGGGTTCACGCTGCTAGTGCTTTATTTGTTTTTTTTTCGCCGTTCTTGTTCATTTTTGTCTGTTTGCTTTGTCTTTGCATGCTGTCTCAATTCTTTTTGACAAAAAGTGCCATGATTTTTTAATTTTGAAATTTCCTCATAATCGCTTCGGTATTCGTTTGCCGATGTATATATCTGCCATGGGGGAACAAGGAAGATTTCCATTTCATATTGATATTATATATTCAATTTGACAGTATTAAGAAAAGAATTTAAATTCCGAGGAAGATTATATGTTACAAGATTTTCTATTTAGCAATTACACCGTACTTATTCAGAAAAAGTATTAATTCCCGGTTTTATTTTATGCATAATTTGAAAGCAATTGAGATTTCACTATTGGTATAAAAAGGTTTATTACATATACTTAGCGAAGATATGTTCTGTTTTGCATATGTAATCTAGCTGGAAGTTAACAGTCCATATCGTATACCCAGTCTGATATAGTCATATCTGAAATATCCATATCATCCCGGAGATTTGACACTCTCAGCCCGTGTGTGATGACAACTCCTAATTGGAAGTATATAATAAAATATATAAACTGATTAAGACGTTGCCTTTTCTATATCAGCACGGTTATCATCCCTCCACCGACATCGGCCCTCGGCTGGCGTCTCCATGTACATTTGTAGTACCCCAGGCTTTTAAAATGATCATTTTCTATTTACAATTCAACATTTCGTATCACTTGAACGAATTTAAAGCAGATTCATGATTCTTCCTACTTCGGTGATTGAGATATCTTGATACATCACAAAATGGAAAACTAAACTTGTATGTGATAAAATTTTACTAGATTGCTTTTCTCAAGCATAATAAATCAAACTTCTGAACCATAAAAAATATATCTTAGTCTTCCTAAGTATTTGAAAACATTTTGGATCGAATTCATCTCTTCATTTAGCTCTGCTTCAAAAGCAATATTTTTCCTCCTCCAGTTCTGGGTTATGGTTCTACGAAATTATATCTAATTGGATGATCTTCCCATATCTTATCAAACAATTAAAAGATATGGAGTAAATACACATGAAACAGAGTTTCTACAAATACACTATAGAAACAAGCAAAGGCAGAACGCTTTTATTGTTCCTCTTCATCTTGAAGTCATCGTGAGGCCTTCAACAGTAGGCTTTGTATACCTTATCTAATGTTCGAGACGGCCTCTAGCACTGGTATGAGAGAAATTATTTATAAATGTCCAACAACGGCACAACAATCATGACAATAGCATATTTATCCCATGGATGGAGGGATCTTCAACAAACAAATTAAAGTGGTTATTCACTGCCAGACAAAAGCACTAGGGTCTCAAGCTAGTGGACAATTACAACATATAGACAAACACAGGGCACTCATTAATATGAAAAAGAAAGGAAATGGGGTAAATGACCAGTAGACAACATCCCATCTCGAGGTTAAAATGACCCAAAACAAAGTTAATTGTAAGAAAATTTGTCAGCATACAAAAGTTAGATATGGGCACTTTTAACATATGTTCAGAACTACCTTTTGAACTTACATTAATAATAAGTGCCAAAATTTGAAAGTTTGACAGTAGATTCATTAGAGAAATTCTCTCATAAACAAGTACACCATAACAACTGCGATGCATTGAGAGCGGCGATTCTGTTTTCCAATGTTTGTAAATTAATTGCAGATATTAAAGATTCTGGTAAATTGTTTCATACTTCTACGACTCTATTCGTAAAGTGTTTATTATGGTCAATCTGGATCTTCATAAATGTCAAAGAGGGTTCTCTAGTATTTTGAAATTCATTATGGCTCAGGGATTATAAATTTTTTTCTCAAATGATGCACGCTTATTATCTATTCCTTGCTCGAATAGTTATTTGTTGTACATAACGAGACTTTGAAGCTGGAGTTAGATATGAACTTGTTGAATCGTTTTTACAGGAATTTCATTGATAGGGCGCCAAGTAATAACACATCACGCGTGATGTGCTATTATTTTTCCGACGTTTGTATTGGACCACTGTGATATCTCGTTGGCCGTGATTAACGTTACCTAGCAACGGTGTTGTCGTGTGAAACAAAAACAGCAGTTCAGCACTAAATATTATGAAAGTCATAAAAGAAATAGTTTTAACAACTCGAAAGAATTGTATATCGCTGGATATCAACTCTCGTTATGTAATTTTAAATATAATAAACTCGCTAAAGGCTCGTTTATTATATTTTGAAATTACATAACTCTAGTTGATATCCATCGATATACAATTCTTTTCTCGCTATGAGAACTATAAGTATCATATTTTCGAGTTAATATTTGGAAAGTCTAAAGTATTCTCCTCTCAATCCTTTCATCATAATATTGGTGGTTTTAGTTTCCTTAGAAGCTGTTTGTTTGATAAGTCTTTCATATTTGTGAGTTGTATTTTTTTTTTGCTCGACTCTGAAAAATTTCTAGTTTTTCAATATCACTTATCTTATGGGGTCCCATACACTGCTTGCATCTCCAAAGTGAGGTCTAGTGCTTTGAATAAAAGGTAGTAAGACTCTGCATAACGGTATTTCAGAGATCTTTGCATTGATGTAAGTAACACTGCACATGCACTACTTGCACATTTCAAAAACTCGTGAATTTATAAACTTATATTTAAGAGGAAAAAAATTTCGATGAAAAATCACTTAAAATATAGTTTAATTCACGTGTGAATACTATAAATGAACATAGACTGTATTTTTTAAAGGACACCAATGGGTACCAACTGTGCACCTCTTATAGCAGATTTATTTCTTTATTGCTACGAGTCATAGTTCATGACAAAAATTCCAAATGACCCTTCTTAACAGCATTTAGTGGATAAATATAACAATACATATAGATATTTGGGCGATATTTTGGCTTTAAATAATCCTGAATTTTCTAAATTTCAGATGAAATTTATCCTGCAGATCTTACTTTAAATAAATTCAATAGCAGCAGTGATTATACTCCCTTTCATAATCTTGATATATCAATAAATCAAGGAAAGATAAAAACTAAGGTTTATGATAAAAGGGATGATTTCTCCTTCCCTATAGTTAATTTCCCCCATCTCGACGGCGATGTTCCGTTAGCCCCTTCTTACGGGGTTTACATTTCACAACTTGTTCGATATGCACGAGTATGTAGTTATGTTTCTGACTTCAACGACCGAAATCTTTGTCTCACTGAAAAACTTCTGCATCAAGGGTTTAGATATCATAAATTGATAAAAAACATTCTCTAAATTTTATTATAGATACATTGACTTGTTAAGAAAATTTGGTTCTACATGCAGGGATCTTCTACATCAGGGCATTTCACATCCAAACTTCTATTGCAATATTACTTACAAAGCGCATAAATTCAACAATTGTCCTTCCAAACTTATTAATCCTTTGAACAAACTTATTCATAAAGGATATAAATACAGCATGGTTGTTAAATCATTACTTCTAGTTTTTGTTGGCAAAAATATAGATAATCTGCTAAATGCTTTACACCATAACTAAATTTAAGCGATTTTTCATATTGGCAGTATTTGGCATTGCACAATATCATGTTTTTCTTTCACAATTGATGATGTTGTTATACCAAATCTATTTAGAAGTATTTCAATTGAAGTTTCATATGTAAGAAGGCTTGATATCAGAGTCAACGGAAATTATGTCCTTAGCTAGCTGTCAGTAACTGCGAGCATTTCTCTAGACAGAACCTGTGTGTATGTACTTCATTGTAAGGGTACTCGTCTTGATAAGTTGGACTTTTTTCTAGTTTGATTTTTACTGTGAGTCTTTTTGTGTATTTATTTTTTAGCCATTCACCAGCAATTTTTGCGCCTGTCCCAAGTCATGAATATGTTGGTCATTGGCTTGTCCTTGTCTTCTAATAAAATTTTAGTTTCTTGATATTTGGGTTATTGGATGTGATTTGTTTCCATTGATTTATTCACTTTTTTTTACCTTTTTGGGGCCATTTAGGGCTTTCTATACGGTGTGAGGTTCCTCACTGTGTTGAAGACCGTGCGGTCACCCCTAGATGCTTTGTTTTGGGTCGTTTTAATATGGATATGGGATGTTGTCTCCTTGACATTTACCCCATTTCCTTTCTTATTCACATTCTTATGCTAACCGATTTAAAATGGCGAGCTCTTAAAATATATAAGATGGTGCATGGTATAAGAGTATTCTACAATACGTTTACTGACAAGCAAATACAGGCAAGAGGCAACGAGAACAGAAATATAAGCTCAGAACTAGAGGATGGCATACCCCTGCCCATGGTTAAATCAAATTGCGATTTCTTAGTTATGATATTTGTGTCTGTATACACACATGATGTTCCCGCTAAACACATGCCGCTATAGGAGTTGGACAGACAAACCATTTACCCTCTTTTGCTAATTTACCAAGATATGACTAATCAATGTATATTTCTTAGAAAAATGCATCAAAATCCTTTTCGCATACACATCCTAAATATAGGCACAAATGATCAGCAAAATTAATTTTCTAGCATTTAAACTGTAGAAGGAGTTGCTCGCTCAAACTATGTACCAGCTATCAAAAATCACAAAAATGACTAAGTTCGACAATGTAAATCTTTTGTACGTGCACTGAATTCAAGATCCTTATCACATACACATCTTCAATATAGAGATAAATGATCTGAAAATAAAATTTTTTATAGGATAAAAACTGTAAGAGGAGTTGCGGACAAACCATGTTCCCCCTTCGAACAGACTTACCGTCACGGGTAAAACAATATGCCTTTTCGAACTTTTCTTCGCGGGGCATAGAAAGGCAAAAGATGCATTTATTTACCAGATACTTTACGTAAAAACAATGTTGATTTTACTTACTTTCGCAATATGTTCCATTATAGCCAGCTGGACAGATACATCTGTAACCTTTGACCTCATTACGACACACGCCATTATTCTGACATTGATTTGAATGGCAAGGTATATCTAAAAGTAAAACAGAAAAAAACTGGAAATACTGTGAGTATACATGTTGCATACTCAATGATACCCCGCCCCACATTAGATAAATGTCTGAGTTCAAGTTTGGCTATGGGGAACCCTAAAAAAACATAAAAGATCTGAATCTTAAATAGAAGGTGAACTGTGTCATCATGTGGTAAAGATTCTTCCTAAGTTTATTTTCTTCAAATTCCTGTTATTGGTTAAGGTGGAGATTGGGATGGCATATATAATATCGCTTACTTATGATAACGTATGGCAAAATCTATCTTTGGTTTTAGGGAAACCTAAACAAATGTTATTTGTCAAAAATCTTAAATAGAAGGTGCACTATGGCATGATGAAGGTTCTATGACAGTTTTATCAAATTTCATTCATTTGTTTCGGAGGAGTTGCGAATGGCATATCAATACCCCAAACCATGAAAATACATGGCTTTGTGCATATATTTCTAATGGAAACTTCTAAATTGTTCAGATAAAAAAACTAAAATAGAAGATGTGCTTTGGCATAATGTGATAGAGATTTTTTGATTTTCTGAAAATTTCATCAAATTCCATTTACAGGAGTTGTGGATGGCATACCAAGGACCCTAATAACAATGAGTCAACTTATAAGTCACTAGAAAATCCAGTTAAATTCCATTTTAGAAGATCGAAGGAGGAAGAAAAGAAAAAAAATATCTATTCGCTTTGAAGATTGACTATGTCGCTACACGTTTCATTGTGACTCCAAGATGAATATCAAAAATAAAAGCTTTGTGCAATTGCTGGGTTCTAGAAACTTTTTCTCGTGAGCATTTACCCAGTATACTTTCATTGTTTATTTTTGCATTACTTGAAAAACTTTGCTCAATATTTTTAATATTATAGAAATAAAATAACCAACTCAATAGAGAAAAAAAATATCTGTGGGTTGATAAATCGGAAAAAATCAATGTATTTACAATACATGCCTGTTTGATTTTTTTTTACTTCCTTCCCTAATACCTGAAATTTTTTTTTTGGGGGGGGGGGATTTGATCCAAACCCCTAGCACTACAAAATCCATATAAGGGAATTCAAATGCACTGTCCTGTTGTTTTAACATCACTTTGTAATAAATCGTCTTTTTTTTCAAAGCAATGAAGACAATCGCTTTGAAAATGTTAAATGCAACGTGTTTCATGGGTAAAACCCTATACAAATATATGGTAGGTTCTTTCCTTTGTAGTGCAGAACCAGTTCATATAAATTGTTCTCTACTTGCTATTAATATGATTTATACAACATAATGAATGCTTTTGCCAGTACCGGTATCAAGTCCGGCTGTCCCGAGTTCCTATCGTTGATTACGTTGGTCTTTTGTTTTGTTTATGTTTTTCCTGTGTAGTTCCCTGGTAGATAGTGGCATGTGACTGTCATCTTCAGCCATTGTAGATGTTTCCTGTTATCCTCTCTTTTACTTTTAGAATTTTGTTCTCCAAATTTCCATTTTAATTGCTTATCACGTACTAAAAAGTATTCCTCTGTGTCCGCTTTAGAAAAAAAAACATACATTACATTACCAAAGCTTAAACAGACATGTTCGCCAGATTTGGCCAGCACACAACGTGTTCTTCCAGTACATGGGTTTGGCCAACACTTGTTCTGATCCTGAAGCAGACATGTCGTCTTAATTAAAGAGTCTTTCTATACATATAAAAATGGTAAACTGTAAGCCGGGAAATTTTTGTGCTGTCTGTATTTCGCGGTACAATTGAGAGAATGTTAGATCGGGCTGTTTTGAATTCGCGCTACCAAATTGTTGACCATTAACTTCTATAAAAGACCAGTGATTTCGCGCCGTTTTATCTTCGCGCATCATTTCGAAAGGCAAACATTACGAAAGTAAAACTACGGCGAAAATTTTCCAGTTTACAGTTCTAGTAATTCTCTGTTTGACATCTAGATCTAGATCTAATGATCCAATAAGTGTTTTCGTGTATTATTCCATTACTCTAAAACCACAAAAAACTTTTGCATGCAATTTTATCAATTCATCAAAGGACAAGGTGCAATATGGCTGCTTTGGCACAATATTTCGGTGAATTTGTAAGTTCCATCTCAAGATTTTATTTTATGTTCGTTTGAAAGTTGAAATTCTACAGAAAAAAAGCAATAGTCAGAACCCATTGTGTCACACTTGTTACAGTTTTGAAGTCATGAAAAGAATATCTTTGAATGTTTTCAGAGAAATATATATATATATAAATTGGTTGCAATAAGACCGTTTTTCGGCCCAACTTGATTTTTGATATAATATGTTTCAATGTTACCTACAATATATGTAGTTAAAGACTGTACAATAAAATATCAAAACGCGCATGTGCAAGTCACGTGATCACGGGAGTTTACTAGCACCCATGTCAAAAGAATAAATAAAGTATGAAAAGAATAAAAACTGGCACATTGCCAAAACAACAATGAACCTCATTTTTATATTTAAATGATATGCAGATGGTGCTATTTTAGCCATGATATAATTCTTTTGTTAATCAATTTCTTTTGTGAAAGGAATATATAGTATCTAACATTGTCTCCAGTTTATTACGTATATTTCTTACATCGAGATAGTTAAATTTTCACACTTAAAAGTTCAAGGTTTACCCAAGAACTTTTAAATGTGAAAATTTAACTATCGAGATGTGATTTATTATCGTAATAAACCGGAAAACAATGTTAGAGATTATTTTCCCAATTTCTTCTCAATTTGTTTGAAGTAGAGCGATCTCCGTAGTCTCCAGTCTCAAATATGCCGCCATTTTGTTGCTATCATCGTTGCTATGTGTATCATTGCTCCATTCATTGAAAGGGGCGTTGAATATAATATTTATGATAAAAATGTCATATTATCAATAATAAGTTATCTTAGTCATAAAAGTGCAAAAACCATTTCGTTAGACAATGATGCAGGTGTTAATCTCATCAACATCCGGTTGCCATATTTCTACACGAGACATTTACATGACTGACTAATCAGCATTTGAGATCAAATTCCAAGCGTGTTGTTTATTACTTTCATCTAACATCATTTTTAAGTATTTATTCGAACAAGAATTAGTGAAAATACAGTTGTATAGAGATAACTCTTTGTGAGAAAAATATACACAAAAACTTCATTTTTCGATGTAAATGGAGTACTATGCCATCACATTTTCTGTGATTTTCTATGGTATCTGATTTGTGGATGAATTTCTGCTCGTCCGACATATTTTCACATCCATATTTTGAGCAATATATCACGTAAGTGGACTTAAATAAAATGATTTTGTCGACTTAAAACGCTTAATTGGTATAAGTATCTATATATCTCTGAAGATATTGTTTTGATTTTCGGAAATTTTACCTTGAATTCAAACACTGAGACATAGATTGTTGCAATGTAATTTAGCGTTTTATTTGGTGTAACTGAAGAATATTTGTGTTAAATATTAAGAAATTTATGAATTGTACAAATGAAGCATGTAAAACTAAAGATGCATGTATGTTTAAACATAGGCAGGCGATTGTTAGATTCATTTATTACACATGATTTCTGTCCAAGTGTCACCTATATTAAAAAGTTATAGAGGATCCTGTGTCATATCGAGTGGGGAACCGTTTACATAGGTTAAATGTTAATTGCCACCAAGAGGGTTTTAAAAATCAGCTTATTTCAGTGGAATGAAACATTGTTTTGAAAAAAAATCACGTATGATTAAAAGCTACAAATATTCTGGTGTTGAAAGGTGTCAAATAAATTAATGCTTTTACTAAATTTATTTTTTGACAAATCAGTGGGCCGATTTATGGCCTTAATACAACCTTTGGCAGATTTTCGAACCACTTTTCTAATCGGAAATATAGAGCACATTCGAGAGAACCAATTAGATAATTTACCAAATTATTAGTACAAATTGATTGAACCTCTGATATGAATATTATTTATGGTTTTTGCATGCGTTCTATGTTTCCTATACAGAAATGATAGTCAAAATTGGTCATATTTGTTTTGTCTTTGTCATACTTGTTGTGTCCATGATAGCCAAAATTGTATATATTATTTTTTGTTTACCGTCCGGATAATAAAACCGGATTTGACCCTTTTTTTTAATGATCTGTTGTGAAATCACACGCTTACACTATCTGGAGAGATCCATCTGATGCCACAATGTACAGGTTTGGGAAACCCCAATTGGGGTTCGATACCCCAATTGAGGTATAATATCCCAATTGGGATATATGGTTATACCCCAGTTGGGGTATCTGATCAGTTTTATATAGATTATTTTTTCTAAATTCAATGGCGCGTAAGGAAATATTATACATGAGAAACTTTGTGATTACTCTCATCAAATTTCATATCGCCATCTACTTGATGATGCTTCATTTCACCAGCAGGGGAATTTTAAGGACGTAAAATAATATAATTGATTCTGTCAAAACCAAAGATCATCGCAATTATTACTGAGTATAATATCAAGGCAATAGAAACGGGGAGTGTGTGAAAATATAATTCAGTTGAACTGAAGTTTAGTTTGTAAAAATAAGCAAAGATATTGAAGTTTCAAACACTATTGTTACAGACTACTTTCAGAGTATTTTTAAGACATGAAAAAAAAGAGAAAACTCTGAAAGAAGTCAAATGACATGTTTATTTGAATATTTCTTCCTTCTTAATATCTTTGATAATCA
Source organism: Modiolus philippinarum (assembly GCA_002080025.1). NCBI lineage: Eukaryota > Metazoa > Mollusca > Bivalvia > Mytilida > Modiolidae > Modiolus > Modiolus philippinarum. The sequence continues at coordinate 117,014 of MJUU01070222.1, forward strand.
AAAAATATTTTCCTATCTCTATCACAGTTTGCTTTATTCGAATTTAGAAAGAGTTTTCTTTTAGATAAGCGGCATAGAACGATTGTTAGCTCCTCAAATCTTATGTTATTTCTAAATCAGAGTCACTGGTTTGTAAAATCATAAATTGATCTGCAGAAAGTTTGTATTATCCTTTTGACAACAGAAGTATATCATCCGAAAGCTCTTACCCTATAGATTTATAATTATAATGTATGATGATGCGCCATTCAACTCCTAAAATATAATTAACAAATAACTGGTATTATACCCTAATTGGGGTATAACCATATACCCAAATTGGGATGTTATACCTCAATTGGGGTATAGTACCCGAATTTGGGTTTTCCCCAACCTGATGTAAGCACAATAATACATTTATATTTACTGTACACATGTTAAATTTAAGTAGCTTAATTAGATTACAATATTTTATTTCATGAAAATCACTTATTTCACCGACTTCAACATGTTTAATTATAACCTGCAAATGTCACGGTGGTCGGGTGTTAATCGATCATGATCGATGAAATGCTAATGTGATGGACAGTGAGAATTTCACGGCGGACACATGCGACAATCGAAAATTTGCTTTTCGTTGGAATATTGTGTGTATTACTTAGCTATACATTTGTCATATTGAACTGGTTATTACCGTAGCGTTATATACATGTATTTTCATTGTGCTGTAATGGTTTTCACCTAGTGATACAAAGTTTACACTGTTTCTAACTATTATTACCATGGGTTAACCTATTGAACTTTTTGCAAATTGTACTGGTTTGATATTTGAAACTGACTTTTGTTACATTATAAATTTCTTTATTTTGTAGCTTTTCACCAATTACGCGCAAGTTTAAATACAGTTAAACAGTTAACGTATGGCTTGTTAGTTCCTAACGCTTAGGTTGCACAGTGGTTTATCTGCGCTGCTCCAAGGCAGTCACAATACTGTCTCAATTAATTACCGTGATTTTGGATTTATGATTTTAGAATTTCTCATTTCCTCGTTCTTGCTTCGGTATTCGTTTGCCGATGTATTGTCATTTTTTTCCCTTCTTCTACACTTAAAAATTCAGTAATCATAAATCAATATTTGAGAAATCATAAGGTTTACTGTATACCCATATCGAAAATTTTCATAAGAAAATGCTGTGAATTTAAACAGATTTATTTTAGGACAAATAAGGCCCTTGCCGGACCTACTCCTTTTTGATACTTTGTGATAGTGTAATTCTCTTAATCTGATAAAGAGCTTGGTTTTGAACGTCAGAATTAATTTTTGTCAAGAGTTTCCTTTCTTTTTACGCTTTTATTATAATTTGTCACGTGAAAGGTATTGGTCTGGAAAGAATGTTATTGAAAGCGAAACACCTCATTTCAAAATGCTATGTCTACTTTTGATACTTATTAACAATTTTAAGGATAACATTTTCTCTAATCTTTAATCATATTTCACAATCCACAAGCCATGTAAGGAAGAATCGAAAAAGATGTGGATAGATATTTTCTCAGGTGTAGATCGGTCAACGACGCAACTTCTATATATAGTATGGCTGAATATTAATATGTCTTTTTATTTTTTTAAAACTCAAATTCTCAATTTGAAAATTTGAATAGCTTGACTTGAGATAATATTGTAATAAATTCGAAAACAGGGTTAGGAATATGTCCTTGTGTTAGTCTGTTAATTTTTCGTGTTCGTTCATGTGAGAAAAAATGAAGCAAAATATAGATGTATAGTCGTGTGTGATGTTACCAAACTAATAAATCTGAGGGTAGAAAAGGTGAAACTGATGTATGAAGCAGCTTAAAAAATAACAACTTGTAACTACGATTTGTATATTTTGAATGCCATGTTAATTCACCATTTCCAGTTTGTTTATTTCCCAATAATGACTTTCCTTTGGATAATATTCGGGAGATATGCAGGTTTTATGTTGTGATTGTCTTCTATTTGACATTGGTGGTAAGACTATTTTATGTTTGTTTACGATCCTGCGTACATAGTTTAACCGAAATGGCTGTAGCAATGTTTGATATCTTGCAAGAATACTAGAGGCTCATTTTGAAGACCTCTTGGTGACTCCAAGATGAAGATCAACAATAAAAGCCTTATTCCATTGATATGTTAATGTAGAATTTTTTGTCGGATGGGCATTTTCTCCATATCCTTTCATTGATTGTTCCATTTCAAACTAAATGCTAACTTTAGAGATTCTCGAAGTAAGAGAGGATGTCCTGTATCGAAACACAATATGACCGTGAACCAACCATCTATAGATAAGCAAAAATACAAATATCAAAATCCAATTGAAAAGGCAAAAAACAGCTAACTACGGAAGCATAGAGGGGAAATGTGGCATTTTTTTCTATCTAAGATACTAAGATACTAACATAGCTATCTCGTTCCCAAGATATAATATCATGTTCATACCACATACTAAGTCGTCCCCGTGAAATAGCAATTTCGTTCCCATTAAACACCATCTCGTTTCCATGACTTACTAAGTCGTGGGCACGAGATTGCTATGTCGTTTTAACGCGACACTATTTCGTGCCCACGACATACTGATACTAACGTGTGGCCACAGGATACTAAGTCGTGGCCTCGAGATAGCTTTGTCGTGGCCACGAGATACTATTTCGTTCCCACGGCATACTAAGTCGTGGCCACAAAATACTTATACACTTTGAAGCCTTCAACAACGAGCTTTGATTATACTTATTGCTTTCTCGTATCTGCGGCATAGTATATCGTGGGAACGAGACAGTCTCTCGTGGCCTCGAGTAGGTATGTCATGGGAACGATATTATCTCTAGGGAACGACATGGCTATCTTGTGGTCGCGACTTAGTAAATTGTGGGAACGAGAAAGTATCTCTTGAGAACGACATAGCTATCTCTTTGCCACGACTTAGTATGTTATGGGAACGAGATATTATCTCGTAGGAGCGACATAGCTTTCTCGTGGCCACGACTTAGTGACAACGAGATAGTATGTCGTAGGAACGAGATTGTATCTCGTGACCACGAGATAAAAATAAAATTTCACATGTCCCCTCTATGCTTTCATAGCTAACGACAGAGCTATGCAAAATTGTCTATTAAGATATTGCAAAGCTTCCAGGTAAAATCAGTTTTCGAGTCAGCACCGAATCACTGACTACAGGGTTGGTGAATACATTCGGATCTAACAGTCAGCCAAAAGAGGGATCGGTCCAGTGGTAATGAATAACGACTGAAGCTATCAAAGAGGAACATTCGTACATATGTTCACTGTCTGCCAATTACCCTTCATCTCAGTTTTCGTTTTTCAAAATTGCTAAAATATTTACCTTGGTCCACTTTTCAATTTCAGTGAAATATATACCACTTTTGAAAGTTGTATTGTCACCAGGATAAGATACTGTTAACAATTCACAACTTGATTGGTTCGAGTTAAAATTAACAGCATTGCATTCACTATAAAGCATGCAATCAGACACGCACAGTTTTGGACCTGTATTGTCGTTGGCTGCAATAACATAGGCATCCATGTATGTATTTTTCTGATACTTTCCTCCTTTAACATTTGAGGGAGTTGCTGTTACGGTTAAAAAACAAGCGGTGGTTAATATGAATATCATGTTACTTTCTGCCTTCTGAGGTAAACGGGAATACAAAGTTTCAATTGACGTTATATAAAATGAATAAAACTTGAAAATTGAAACGTGCCAGTAATTATATTCTTGTCGTATACTTAAGCATGATTGTAATCAAATTATTTTACATAATTTACGATGGACCTTATTTTAGTTTATCATGTTCATTGATTAATTTTATTATGTAAATTGAAGTGTCATTATTATGTAATAATATTATTCATTACGCTTTAAGGTGTCTGCAGGGTATTAATTTCCTATTCAAATATGACACTCTTCTTTTGCTTTGTGAACAAACGTATGCTCTAAATCCAACAGAGCATGACATGTTGCATAAGATCGAACCATCATTAAATAAATAAATTAACGTAATTGCAACATCAAATACTAACAATAGAAATTTACAACTGACCTGAAGTCAACAGTGGAAATCGACAGCACCGTTACCAAGCAACGAGTGATCCTTGTGTTATATGAAAAAAGAAAGGAAATTGGGTAAATGTCAAGGAGACAACATCCCATATCCAGGTTCAAACGACATTATGAACTATTATAATATACAGTATAATAACAAAATTTTCAGTTGTTTTTGTTGTTAAATTTATATATTTTGTTTGTTTGTTTCAATATGACTTAGTGAAACAGTCATACAATAATTTAAAAACAATAAATATCATCATGCCAGTTTATGTTTTTAATAATATTATTAATTTTTTTATTTTTATTTTTGATATATTTTTGTTGCAGTCAGTTTTCCGAAGTTTTTTATTTATAGGTTAAAACCCAATATTCCAGAGCTGCCTATTTCTGGGTTAAAACCTAAAATTCCAGAGCTGCTTCGAATGTTTGCGATACATATAAGAATAGAAACAGATCATTGAAATTGAGCCATGTGCGAATTAGAAAATGGTCTGACCATATATATATCTTCATTTTATTTCTCGCTATACGCAGTATAAAATATTGACAAATATATGGTCTACCAATGTTCTAAATTGCAAAGAGCCCGCTTCGATAATATATTTCTTATTTATAGAATTATGTGAAATTTTCTGCGGAGAAACATGATTTCACATGTTTTTTTTTTTCTTTTTTTTTTAAATATAAAATAAAATTTTGGGTCACTGTGCATTTAAGCAAAAGGATTGCGATTGAAAATTTAAGGATTAAACAAAGAAATGATAAGGCATATGATTCAATGAGAATATAACTTTGTAAATCTGCTGTAGACATTCCTCATATTTTGCACGTGTTTTGAAATCATTATATCGTTTTCAGATACAAGCAAATTTCTCTCATTATTAATGTCTTTGGACAAGCTGTGTTTGTCAATTTATTCTTATCTTTTTTAGGTCCTTCTATCTCTAGCAACTGCTGAAAACTGACAAAAGCTATTATTAACTTATAGTTACATTTATTCATATGCAGCATTTTTAACTATTTTCATGAAAAATTAAACGTCGGGTGGAACAGTTTACTGTTTACCGATTTCCGGTCGAACTGTTCCATGCGCAAAATAATTGCGCAATGCGACGTCATTTAATTTCTAGTTGTGTACCCTTTTTAAAGGCAGGATCTTTGTTATTTGTTTATATAACATTTTTTATTGTTTATAGAAGTTAATAAAACAGTTACTTCATGCCTCGTTTCAGGAAACAGAATAACTATTGTCCCTCAATGATGGAAATGACTTGCAAACTGTTGCCTTCGGCCTTTGGCCTCAGGCAACAGTTTGCAAGTCATTTCCATTGGCGTCAGGCAATAGTTTGCAAGTCATTTCCATCACCTCGGGACAATAGTTATAGCTGTTTCCTTCAAGGGCATGAAATAACTGTATACTGATTCAACATCTTAAGCTTCGCATTAAGATCTTTGTTATATATATATACGGAGACAAATATTTAAAATCTAAGCTACTTGACAGGCATGATGGTTTTTGACATTACGAAATAAACCAATTTCCTTCTCTGTATTCTTTACTCTTCAACGAGAAGCAGATAGATATCTTTTTTCTGAAACAAGCATTTTTTGTTTAAAATTATTTTAGTACAACTAAACCAACAGCATAAAATACCGAAGGAACAAAGGATATGACAATTGCAAAAATCAATGTCCGGAGACAAACATTTTTGAAGCTGGAACCACGACATAAAAGAAACAATTAAATTAGACGGTCATAAAACACAGAAATACATACACAACATTCAAATCCAAGGCACTTACAGTTTGCATTGTCATAACCCCTAGAGTGACATCAGGTACCCCGGAAGGGCACCCATATCCTTCTCTGTCGACAGTAGCCGTCACACTCTCACTGAGTCAATCTAGAATAAAGTCAATATCAGTAATGTCAATCCGAGAATTTCCATTTTCATATTTTATGAAAGGATATGGAGTAAATGAACATGATCGAGACCATAACACATATGTTTACTCTAACTGCAATAATTTTGATGAGCTGTATGGC
>MJUU01070223.1:13024-29837 GCA_002080025.1 Modiolus philippinarum
AAAAAAAAAAAAAAAAAAAACTTCTTGTTAACTCAAATGGTATTCAGTAATGTATGTACATACTTAGAACGTGTACTATTTTGAAATAGTATCATTTTCTTTTTCTTTTAGTAAACAGTTGAAAAGAAAATCAGAAGAGATAAAGAGATTTGGTAAGGTTTTTGCGCTAGGTGTTGCATACGCTGCTAATGCTGGAGGAATAGCTACACTAGTTGGTACACCACCAAACATTATCTTACAGGGGCAAGCTAATGAGTACGTATTATTTGAATCTTATGACAAGTGCAATATTTGGCAATTTCAGAATTGAGTCCCGTTATATTATGATATAATCATGGACGATTTTTCTATAAAAAAAAATAACGATTAAGAGGAATGTGCAAATAGTAGCATTTGACCGCTAATTATTTTCTTTTTGTTATAAGTAAAAATTCAGTGTTTTAAATTAAGTGTACCATAAATTTTACATTATGTTCTTGATACAGAAGTACTTAAAAAGTCTCCCATTTCTGTTTATATCACATTTAACATTTTACCAACCATCATAATTTGACGGTAGTGATTCCTTATTTTAATTATAAGTAAAACTATTTATATTTTTCTACAGAAAGTATTCCAAATTCAGCCCAGGAGCAGACTCTGGTATTACCTTTGCTAACTGGATGGGATTTGCAGTGCCTTTATCTATTCTTATCCTTTTTATATCATGGATCTGGTTACAAATCTTATTTATACGTTGCACGTAAGTAATTTTCGTATATGTATTCATTACCATTTAAACATATGTTCTGGGCTAGCTCATATTTGACTATTTAAGTCATTAGTTTGTATCAAGGATTATTGCATTATATAAGATCAAATATTACAAATGTTAAATAAATATTCATTACACGACAATTCCAAGAATTGAACATAAAAAATACAAATGAGACAAATTTCAGCCTAAAAATTGGAACATTCATATCCTGTTACATGCGGTTTTTATGAGTTAGAATATGATTGTCGTGTATGCATACCATACAATAATCTTTGATACTTTGGTTTAATATTTGAAAAAAAGGTAATGGATTTTGTGACAATTTGACATTAAGGTTGAACAATGGTTATGGAGATTAAATCCATGCCATATTTTTAACAAATGAAAGCACAAGTTTTAAAAACGAAAGAGGAAAAAAAGATGAATATTACAAATGCATGATACAGAATTTTACTGTAACAAAAAAAGTAAACAAGAATTATTCAACACATAGCAATTATTCTGTTAATTGTAACGATAAATAGTAATAAATCATGATTAAACAAAAAATTCGTTGATCCGACCTTACAAGATAGTCTTTAGAACATCACTATTATATATTACATTTTCAGCAAACGGTCTGTACTGATTTGTGGAATACATTTCACGAAAAATTTCGTTTCTTTTGTTATTTTGATAGATGTTGTTACAAGGACAACAGACAAAGAGCTAGACAGATAAAACACGTAATCAGCCAGGAATATCAGAAACTGGGAGGAATCACGTAATTTTATATAAAATGTCATCAACACGATTTTCAAAACAATCGCTAAAATGATTTCGCAGTCTCAAAAAAGACATGACTAACAGTATTGCTTTGAAAAAGTATTTCATGTTCAATCATGGTAACATGTTGTTTGAAACATTTTGATACAATTATTGACTTTGAAATCGTCATATTCAGAAAATAATTTTAATTTTCGATATCTTATCATAGTGCCCCATAGACATCAATGTGACAATAAACAAATCATGTGGGTATTAATTTTTTTATTTACACAGAGCTAGAATAATAAAGATGTGCACTATGCAAAAAAAAAACCAACAAAACAAAAAAACAAACAAAAAAAAACAAAAAACAAAAATAAAACAAAAAACAAAAACAAACAAACAACACAATTTTAAGGTTCGTTGTTTACCGTGAACTTTATAAAGTGAAAATGAAACCATTGAAATTTTAGAAATTATCGTAAAAAAAGTAAGAGATTGTTTCTCTAATTCTTACACAGTTTATTTGATCTAAAGTCTTTTAGTTTTGTTGCCTGTATAGTTGCTGTGTTAAACACTGTGCTATTCATTAAAAGGGATAAATAAATAAATATATATATATATATATATATATATATATATAGNTAGTTATAAATTTGCAAAACACAATTTGCAAAAAAATGATCCAGGTGTAAATTTGCTTGGTATCAATATTTCTAGTAATTGACACGAGACACTTACAGCATTGAGCATTTAGCAAATGAGAGCATAGACATGTTAAGTTTGCGCAGTGGTGACATAAAGGGATCACTATTCTTTGTCTGACGTCGTCGGTCTCAGAAATAATTCTGTCACATTTTTCTCAGGAACCTTGTATCCGACAATTGTACAATTTAGCATGGAGTATTAGTATGGGAATCTTTGTAGCGTTACAGAGTTTTGGATCAGTAGCATGCTAGCTTCCTGTTTGAAGGAACTTTGAAAATTTTTTTGCCAATCAGCGTCATTAAAAAAATCGTCACGGTTTTCTCAGGAACAACACATCCCAGCCTTCTGTAACTGTATATGGAGTATCAGTATGCGGACATATACCATGTAATAGAGTTATGGATCTCTTTCATGCACACTTCCTGTTTGATGGGGCTTATATTTTTAGTCGATCCGCGTAAAAAAAAATCGTCACGTTTTTCTGAGGAACCTCATATTCAAGTCTTCTTGAATTTAGCTAGGAAATTATACCATATAATTGAGTTTTGGATATCTTGCAGGCCAACTCCCTCTTAGAACTATTTTTTGAGTCTTGAAAATTGCTGTCATGTTTTTTATCAGGAACTACATACTCCTGCATTCTGCAATTTGGCATAGAGTATTAGTATGAAGACCTGTACTGTTTAAGAGAGTTTGGGATCTCTTGCATGTCAACTTCTTATTTTACAGAATTTAGATATTTTTATATTTTATGAGTTATTACACAGGCGACACATGCCTCCCTGTAGGACTTGAACTACTAAGTTAACACATGTCAAATAATATTTCACGTTACTCAAGGTTTGCAGAGGTGATGGTCCTGATATTGTTTGTTTGTCTGGCTATCTTATGGATTTTTCGAGATCTTCCGGATATTGATGGCTGGTCCCTTGCTTTGTAAGTAAAAGTGTTGTTTTATCTTAAACATCTAATGTAGTCACCCACACGTTCATTGTCAAGTCTGATTAATTTTAAACATGAACAATGAGCAAAACTTTACTGATTATCAAGATTTTGAAAGGTGTTTCTCTTAGTGCTCACACATATGTTTGATAACATATTTTTTGAATTTTAGTCAAAACACTTATGATTGCAACCAATATATTAATATGAGCTATCAACAATTGCTTAACGCCCTTTCTAAATAACAAAATACCAAAGTAATTCTCCAAAATGCGTTTGATATTTGTCTTTTCAATAAATTCTGACAAGGACGTAAGGATGATCGCTTGTCAGACATTGTAAATAATAATACGGTGTGGAGCACAGTTTGTCAAATACAAGTATTTCTGGAAGTTTGTGACCTGTTTTGTTTTGCTGAATTCTTATTATGTGTTTGCTCTTGTTCTCTTGTTCTTCTTCCACCTTTAATTCTTGTCTGTTCCATATCTACTGTCCGATGATATTTGATGATATTTTCAAGCCTTATATATGTACTTTTTCTTAGAGCGTTCACAAAATTGAATGGAGTGGGAGTTTCCGGCTAAATACATTTAAGCATGATAATATGTCATGTTATAAGTTTGGTTCTGGTTGAATTGATAGGGAAAAGTAACAATTTCTTTGCAAAATTTTGATTCATTTTCGTTAAATCAGTTAGAATTTCTTTAAAATTTGGTAATTTTTTAGCTTACATACTCTCCTTCGATTTGCATGAAAAATATGAAGCAAAAGTTTCCTATTATTTCAATGCAAATGATCTCCCCTTATAAGAACAGGAGTTAGTTTAAAACGTTCAATATTCTTCAAGTTTACTCAATAAAAGTGGCATATTAAATCAAATGTAACTACTATAAATCATCAAAAATTAAGTGAAGTCCATTTTTTGTCAGAATTGCAGGAATTATGCTCCGTATCAGACCCCCGTACTGGTAAGAAGACAATGGGAATGTGTGTAATTTATTTTCCCATGGTTTGTTGCTTTATTATTCGTTTGAAAAAGTGTTTGTGTAATACGTTTTCTCCAGATTTTATTTCCTTAATGCATTTTATAATCTTTATAACTTTTCTCAAAATTAGAATATTATATTAAATATTCGTAATATGGATACGTATCAAGTGAGAATTTTTTTGTAAATAAATACAGATTAGACGAAATATAAAATCCATATACAAAATATTACAATATTTAAAAGCATCTTATCATCCTTCCCAATGGTTATAACAGCCTGCAGAGCCTTTCAGCAAAAGCCGTATCTGGTTGACCCGGATATATCAGAGGTTGACCTGGATATATCAAGGGATTCTCTTAAAGTTTTAAAAAGCAATAACTTCTTTTCAAAGTTTTAAACGAAATCAAATTTGTAACAATAAACATCTATTGCATTTGCTTTTTCCGATTAGGTATTCAGAACAGAATCATGTTTACACTAATAGATAAACTAGATGTCACAAAAATTGTAGAAACTAGGTCGTTGATATATCCTGCAGAGCTTTGGCGTTTTCACATTATGACGTCATAAAAGCTCCAAACAACGATAGAATGTCGTAACAACCAAAGGTTGCTTTAAAATTCAAAACCGACATTATTTAGAGTATTTCGGTCAAATTATTCACCCAGTTACAAAACCTTTGCCAATAAAATGATAAAAAAACTACAAAACATGTTTTAAGCTGAAAATTGCTGAAAAGGCGAGAATGGCATGTATGTCGAATTTCCCGCGCAACTTTGGGAGAAGTTGAAAACTCTGTTCAATAATTACACATCTAAAGTGCAAAATGAAGGATGATAAACAAGTTATCGGGCTTTTGACAGCTGATGTATTGTAAAATATCACCCCGCTCGCCAGAAAATGAAGTTTGGGGCTCGTTCGCTACGCTCACTCGCCCCTTTGCTTCATATTCTGACTCACGGGTTGATATTTTACGATATATAGCTGTCAAGAGCCCGATAACATATACATATCAGGACGATGCACGGATAATAATAGGGAGATCGATATTTTATTTCTTTAGCCTGTCATTTTTGTGGCAAATGCCATTCATACTAAGTGGAGAAAATAATTTCATAACCTAAATACATGTATTTCTCACCAATTTCTGTCGCATTTACAGCAAGACAGGATATGTACGAGATTCCACAGCTGCCATGTTCATGGCATGTCTTCTTTTTATACTGCCAGCAGAAATACCGAATGTGTTCTGTCTAAATAAAAAGAGTAAGTAAAAACTGTTGGAGGAATTGTTTGTTCAATATGCAGATATTTTATGTCTTTCAATTTCAAATCTTGATTTGACCATTCTGTTTTTAGTGCTTACATCTAACTATTTCATTATGTCTAGTTGTTTTGTAATTGACTCGATGGGTGCCCTGTGTTTGTTTATTAATAACAAAATACTATAGTTACTGTTTATAAGTTACTGTAATTTAAAGTAAGTGAGAACTGAACCGTCAATCAAAAGAACGAACAATCCATGGACAATGGCAAAATCAGACACACTAAGAAACCAGGACAACACTTGAGTACGGGACAAAAAAAAAGAGAAATGAAGACACACATACAGATGAACAATAACAAAATAACGAGATACATGAGCATGTGAGCTGTCAAAAGGGATGAACTTATAATCTAAAATATGACCTAAAGCACAAAAAACATGGCAAAATAAAAGAATAGAAACAATAAAAAGGTCGACCGATATATTTCGACAAATCTGTCATCTACGAGTGGGTCGTAATGAATGAAGTAGTAGTTAAAAAATAATATATTGTTTACAGGTAAAACATCTTTGACATTGTGTGTACAGTGTTTAAAAATAATGTATATGATACAGGTAAAAATCTTTGACATTATATGTACACTATTAGCAACATTATCAACATCCCAGCCACTGAAAAACATACGACATCGAGACTCATTAGTCATAGAATGATTGTTTTACGTTTAAACCCCTGGGTTTTAAAGTGCCTAGTCTGAAAATAGTCCGTTGTTGTCCTGGCCTCCATGTAATTTTATTAACACTGTTACTTGCATATCTTGTGGGCAGTGGTTAGGGAGTCTGAAATGATTGCCGACTGGGCAATCCGTATTATTACGGATAGAGCGGATGTGTTCCGCAAAGCGGTCACCTAGTCGTCGGCAGGTCTCCCGTATGTATATTTTATGACACTGCCCACATATGAAAGCATATACCAAATTCTGTGTTGTGCATGTGTATCCATTGTGTATGGTAAATGTGTTGTCAGGACCTCGAATTTCGTTGGTTTCAAGAGAATGGGGACAGGTAACACATCTCGATCTTTTACATCCTTTAGTGCCCCTGTAATTAGCCAGCACTACTTTAGATTTTAAGTTACTGCTGACTAGATGCTCGCGAAGAGATTTACCGCGAAGAAAAGCCATGAGGGGCACTGATTGAAAACATCAGCCATCAAATTGTCTTCCATAACAATGCTCTTAAAATTATTCAAGAGAATGTTGCGGATGGCTATGTTGTGGGGATGGTAAATGAGAACAAGAGGTACTCTGTCATTCTGTGACTTGCGTTTTGGACGCAGAATATGTTGTTTATTCTGTTTACAAACGGATTCCGATGCCCTGTCAACAATAGCTTTGGGATATCCCCTTGAAGTGAAGAACGATGTCATTTTGTTTCACTGTATTCTAGAATCATCTTCATCACTGCAAAGACGCCTTAGTCTTACAAATTGCGACTTAGGAATAGCATCCTTGCAAGTTTTAGGATGAGAAGAGTTGTAATTAAGGTAACAATGAGCATCAGTGGGTTTATAGAAGATCGAAGTTTCAATGCAATAGTCGGATACCCTGCATGAAATGTCTAAAAACGCCAATTCCGATTCACTTACAGTGAAAGTATATTTTATGGCTGGATGGTAAGACGATACAAAGCCAATGAAACATTGGAGTCCCTGATCAGAATTACTAGAAACACCGAAAATATCATCTATGTATCTTTTGTAAAGATCAGGAAGGGGACCGTTGAACTCTGTAAACATTTTTTCCTCCAGGTATCCGACAAACAAGCAAGCAAAACTAGGACCCATTTTTGTACCCATGGCAACTCCACCTGTTTGACTGTAAAAATCCCCATTAAACAGAAAAGTATTGAGATTGAGGACAAGTTCCGTCAATCTCAAAATAATGTCCGTGTCAAAATAAGGATTGGGTCTCCTGTCCAAAAAATGTTTGACTGCCAAAATCGCATCAGTATTAGGTATGCTTGTATAAAGGGCAGTGATGTCCATGGTGAAAATCTTGCGCCGTAAACCGTTGAATTTTAAATCGTTGAATATGTTCAAGGCATGGTTAGTATCCTTGACAAATGTCGTGAGAGTTTCAACGATCGGCATGAAAATATCATGCAGCAAACTAGAAATGTTTTCTGTAGGACAGCTGCAAGCTGACACTATTGGTCTCCCTGGGTTATGGAGCTTGTGAATTTTAGGTAGCATATAAAAACGGGAAGTTCTAGGTTCAGAGACAATCAAATGCTTAGCCTCAGACGCAAAAATTTCTGACTCAATGGCATTGGAGATGAGATCTTTGACTAGTTTTTGATTCTCTTTTGTATTATTGTTTTCCAGTTTGTGGTAAAAACGGCCATTAGACAATTGAGATTCAGCTTCCCGAACATAACAGTTTACATCCCAAGCAACAACCGCACCACCCTTGTCTGCAGGTTTGATGACAATGTCCTGTCTCATTTTGAGTTGACGAAGGGCTGATTGTTCCTCAGAATTTAAGTTATGTTTTTTCAGAGGTTGAGTTTTCAAATTGGAGATTTCGGCTAAGCAAACAGTAAAACAACGTTTTAGGGTGGGAAACCAGGAAGACTTTGGAGTGAAGATGGATTGCCTATGGTTGAATTTTTGGAATAATGAGGCCAGATCTTGTTTTGGACATACATCCTCCTCGGTGTCTTTATCTGCAAAGAAAGCTTTGAAAAGGAGACGACGGAAAAAAGACTGAATATCAGTATGAGTTTGAAACTGGTCGGCAACTGGTGTCGTAGGCACAAAATTTAGACCTTTGGACAGGAGACTAGTTTCAGCAGGGGACAACACAACTGTATCTGGTACACATTTCACAGATTCAAGAGTTTGTGGGGCTTGTTCATCAGAAATATCCAAATGGGGCGATGAAGCCTGGTCAGAGGGGACAATGTTTGGAATAACTTCTGTCGTATTCGGAATAAGATTGTTAAATTTACGATTCTTGCAATTAATCAGAAAGTTGTATATCTTAGAATTCAAACTACGAATATAGAACACGATATTGAGGATTGCAGTTGCTTTTTATAACTAATTTTTTGAGTTTGAAAAACTGCAATTTGTTGTTGTAAGGCCTGAACCTGAAGTCTGATGAGGGACAAAGAGTATCGTTGTGAAACTCGGTGAAGCTGAGTGGCAAAGAGGGGTTGGTTGGAAATAGCAAACGACGGATTGAAGAAATGAGTAAAACCTTTGGGTATGACTTTGTGTCTCAGGCATTTACGTAGAAATTGTAAGTGGCGACTGTATCTTGTGATACGGGAAATGATGTTATAGAGTTGCCACGAAGGGCATTGCACAATGTCAGGATAGATAGAAATGTAAGAGTTAAAATTTCTGTGTAATTTAAATAAAAATGCTTTTAAAGAAGGCATGGTCGCAACGAGTGACGATATAGATATAAAACAAAAATATGTGTTGCGAAACAGCTCTAAAGGCCAATAAAAAAATAACGAGATACATGAGCATGTGAGATGTCAAAATGGATGAACTTATAATCTAAAATATGACCTAAAGCACAAAAAACGTGGCAAAATAAAAGAATAGAAACAATAAAAAGGTCGACCGATATTTTTCGACAAATCTGTCATCTACAAGTTGGTCGTAATGAATGAAGTAGTAGTTAAAAAATAATATATTGTTTACAGGTAAAACATCTTTGACATTGTGTGTACAGTGTTTAAAAATAATGTATATGATACATGTAAAAATCTTTGACATTATATGTACACTATTAGCAACATTATCAACATCCCAGCCACTGAAAAACATACGACATCGAGACTCATTAGTCATAGAATGATTGTTTTACGTTTAAACCCCTGGGTTTTAAAGTGCCTAGTTTGAAAATAGTCCGTTGTTCCAACGTACGTCTATTGTCCTGGCCTCCATGTAATTTTATTAACACTGTTACTTGCATATCTTGGGGGCAGTGGTTAGGGAGTCTGAAATGATTGCCGACTGTGCAATCCGTATTTTTACTACAGAGCGGATGTGTTCCGCAAAGCGGTCACCCAGTCGTCGGCAGGTCTCCCCTATGTGTATATCTTATAATACTGCCCACATATGATAGCATATACCAGATTCTGTGTTGTGCATGTGTATCCATTGTGTATGGTAAATGTGTAGTCAGGACCTCGAATTTCGTTGGTTTCAAGGGTATGGGGACAGGTAACACATCTCGATCTTTTACATCCTTTAGTGCCCCTGTAATTAGCCAGCACTACTTTAGATTTTAAGTTACTGCTGACTAGATGCTCGCGAAGAGATTTACCGCGAAGAAAAGCCACGAGGGGCACTGATTGAAAAACATCAGCCATCAAATTGTCTTCCATAACAATGCTCTTAAAATTATTCAAGAGAATGTTGCGGATGGCTATGTTGTGGGCAATGGTAATTGAGAACAAGAGGTACTCTGTCATTCTGTGACTTGCGTTTTGGACGCAGAATATGTTGTCTATTCTATTTACAAACGGATTCCGAGGCCCTGTCAACAATAGCTTTGGGATATCCCCTTGAAGTGAAGAACGATGTCATTTTTTTACACTGTATTCCGAAATATCTTCATCACCGCAAAGACGCCTAAGTCTTACAAATTGCGACTTAGGAATAGCATCCTTGCAGGTTTTAGGATGAGAAGAGTTGTAATTAAGGTAACAATGAGAATCATAGGGTTTATAGAAGATCGAAGTTTCAATGCCATAGTCGGAAACCCTGCATGAAATGTCTAAAAACGCCAATTCCGATTCACTTACAGCGAAACTATATTTTATGGCCGGATGGTAAGACGATACAAAGCCAATGAAACTTTTGAGTTCCTGATCAGAATTACTAGAAACACCGAAAATATCATCTATGTATCTTTTGTAAAGATCAGGAAGGGGACCGTTTAACTCTGTAAACATTTTTTCCTCCAGGTATCCGACAAACAAGCAAGCAAAACTAGGACCCATTTTAGTACCGATGGCAACTCCACCTGTTTGACTGTAAAAATCCCCATTAAACTGAAAAGTATTGAGATTGAGGACAAGTTCCGTCAATCTCAAAATAATGTCCGTGTCAAAATAAGGATTGGGTCTCCTGTCCAAAAAATGTTTGACTGCCACAATCGCATCAGTATTAGGTATGCTTGTATAAAGGGCAGTGATGTCCATGGTGGAAATCTTGCGCCGTACACCGTTGAATTTTAAATCGTTGAATATGTTCAAGGCATGGTTAGTATCCTTGACAAATGTCGGGAGAGTTTCAACGATCGGCATGAAAATATCATGCAGCAAACTAGAAATGTTTTCTGTAGGACAGCTGCAAGCTTCCACTATTGGTCTCCCTGAGTTATGGAGCTTGTGAATTTTAGGTAGCATATAAAAACGGGAAGTTCTAGGTTCAGAGACAATCAAATGCTTAGCCTCAGACGCAAAAATTTCTGACTCAATGGCATTGGAGATGAGATCTTTGACTAGTTTTTGATTCTCTTTTGTATTATTGTTTTCCAGTTTGTGGTAAAAACGGCCATTAGACAATTGAGATTCAGCTTCCCGAACATAACAGTTTACATCCCAAGCAACAACCGCACCACCCTTGTCTGCAGGTTTGATGACAATGTCCTGTCTCATTTTCAGTTGACGAAGGGCTGATTGTTTCTCAGAATTTAAGTTATGTTTTTTCAGAGGTTGAGTTTTCAAATTAGAGATTTCGGCTAAGCAAACAGTAAAATAACGTTTTAGGGTGGGAAACTAGGAAGACTTTGGAGTGAAGGTGGAGGGCCTATGGTTGAATTTTTGGAATAATGAGGCCAGATCTTGTTTTGGACATACATCCTCCTCGGTGTCTTTATCTGCAAAGAAAGCTTTGAGAAGGAGACGTCAAAAGATTTTTACCTGTATCATACCCATTTTTTTTAAACACTGTACATACAATGTCAAAGATGTTTTACCTGTAAACAATATATTATTTTTTAACTACTACTTCATTCATTACGACCCACTCGTAGATGACGGATTTGTCGAAATATATCGGTCGACCTTTTTATTGTTTCTATTCTTTTATTTTGCCATGTTTTTTGTGCTTTAGGTCATATTTTAGATTATAAGTTCATCCCTTTTGACAGCTCACATGCTCATGTATCTCGTTATTTTGTTATTGGCCTTTAGAGCTGTTTCGCAACACATATTTTGTTTTATACAGATGAACAACACGGACCCAATAAAAACCATGGGTGAGATCAGGTGTACCGGTAGAGTAATCATCTTCTGCTTCTTATAAGACACCCGCCGTGAACATGTCAACTCCGGTAGTAAGGTCGAATGAGATAGAGGAAAAACAAACTTTAGTTGTAGAGGGAAAGATCTGTTGTCACCTGGAAAACAGATATACCATAGCGATCCACAAGATCGTGATGTCGACTGTAAAAATCAGCTAAGGCCAGATCAATGCAGGAGGGAGATACTCCTTATCTTTTAAAATCATTTCTTAAATTTAGATATAGAAAGTTTTTTTTTAATAAAGTCGGTTGTCAGGCCAGTACTGATAGACTGGGTACTAGGCAGGTGAATACCCTCGGGAACTAACAGTTCACTGGCAGAGGCATCGTCCCGATGGTAACAAAAAACAAAATACCGAAGAAATATTTAGCTTCTGCATATGCGCATGTCGACAAATTATGCCTCTTCAGTGCAGATCAAATCAAAATCCATAAAGCGAAATATGTTTAAAAAGATGATAGAGAACAAACTACCAAAAAGGATCTAATAAGGAAAGCCAAAATAAGCTAAGGACAGAGTTGTTGTGCTTAGCTTATAAAAGTCTTTCTGTAGGGAAACGGATGTCGGTGGTTTTCAGAACACTTTGATTGTTAATATTATGTTTGTTGACGATCCCTCATGGATGTAGCGTTGCTGGACATCTAGCTATGAATTCCACAAATCGGTATTAGGTGCCGTCTTGAACTTACTAGGAGGTATGAGCAAAGCTCATTGTTGAATGCCTTATGGTTACTTCAAGATGAAGAACAACAATAAAATAGTTGTTCCATTGCTTGTTTTTACCATGTATTTGTAGAGAAATTATGCTATGTGCATTTACTCAATATCCTGTCATGGTACAGGTGACAATTACATACGCAATACTTTGTGGAGAGTAATTTGTTTATATAAATGTAAGAATGTATAGTTATAGAGCTTTAACATTTGTTTAATCTTTTATGCATTTTTGCTTTTGTTACATACTTAATGTAGAGAGACACTAATATTAGTATCCATGAGATTTTGTTATAAATCGGCACAATGGAAGTCCCCATCCCACAAACTCAAAATCTGCAATTAAAAGTATGGATCACCATGCTTGTTTTGTTCTAGAATCAATGTCGAAGTTTTAGCATTTTTGGTCATTTTTCACCTGAATTTACATGGAATGAAAGGGAGAAAATATGGAATTGTAAATTTGAACTTACATGTAACAGAAATGAATCTTTCATTCATAAGAATTTTTATACTTTTGTAATAGAACGTTTATAATATAAACTAAGATATAAGGCAAAAAATGTATATGTAACTATGCTTTAAACGGAGATATTTTACAAAGTTTCCGTAATACAAACTATTTAGGGGGAAAAGGGAATTAATTGACGACAAAGTGGACGAATAATGACGTTTCATAATAGTCTATCAATTATGATGTCACAGAGGAAAACCTGTCAAATGACTGTTCCGGCCAATAAAAAAAAAAAAAAAAAAAAAAAAAAAATACAAAACAAACCAAACCAGACCAAAAAACCAAAGCAAACAAAACCCGTATTCCACTTAAATTTGCTTAATTGCGCGATTGAACTGCGCAACGCAACAGTGTCTATCTACCTTAATACATCTAGAGAGGTTCATGGACAATATATATTTATATATTTAACTCTTGACTTTTATTTGTCCAAGATACGTATATGTGAAAGTGAAAATGTTTGAAGGACAACTATAGTGCTTGTACATGCTTACTTTATTTCATCTTTAACATGAGAATACCTATGCAATATATCTCCTGTAAAATTCAATAACGTCCGGCGATTGCTTGAAACAGAATTTGTTCAGAATAAAATATATATTTATAAAGCGTAGCTTTAACGTTTCCCTGAAGGTTTCTTATAGTGGTACATTAAAGAGCTGAAACTTGAAACAATTTTTCCAACTCAGATAACTTTAGAAAGATTTCGAATAAAGAGATTAACTTCTTTCGTTGGTCTTTGAATCACCAAACACTTAAACAGAATTGAATATCATCCTGGTTTATTGACTTTTTTAATTCTATTGTTTCCAATACGTCTTGTGATTGATATATTCATCGTCATTTTCATGATTTAAGTGTAAGGGATCATTTCGTTGTAAAGGAGGTGTCGTAAAGCTTTTGTATCATTGGTCTCAGTTTGACAGGATTTTTTTTCAATTCTATGACATTTCGAATCGGTGCACATTTTTCTCTCCATGAATATATTACAGTATAATATATTTGTATTATTACTGCTATGAACATGAATTTTTTGATATTGTTTTGGTATTTTCAGGTAGTACCGGTGAGTATGTAAAACCAAAATTCAAACCGATCCTGACCTGGACAGCTACACAACAAAAGGTGCCTTGGGGTGTTCTCGTGTTGCTTGGTGGAGGATTTGCCTTGGCAGATGCAAGTCAGGTAAGCGATTGGAAGAAGTGTTTTTCTAATGATCATTGTAGTGCTGTTATGCTCATGTACAAATTAAGATGGTTTCTAAAAGTAATCTAAAATAATTTAACGACGTCAGAAATTAAGAAGCATATTTCTTACTCTGGCTTGTTAAAATCACGAAGTAAACGTTGTCACCGATTATTGTAATACATAGACACAGTTTATTCGGTATTCTTTTTTGTAATGCTTATAAATAGGGAGAGAAAGAGAGGGGGACTTCCAAAAAATTGCAGATACAAATCGGTAAATCTAACGACATTGGGCTGATCTTCAGACGTACATATAAAGATAAAATAATTTATATATCGAACTCAGTATTATGTCTCACGGTATATATCCCCTGGACAGGTATAGTATGAAGAGTTGTAACATACTTCAGACGACTATATAAAGAAATATAGCTTTGTGTGGTGGTATTCCTTGTCGAAAGACATTGAATCCTTACTACTATATGCAAAACATCATGGCAGCTGATCTGCCCTTAACACCTATACATCATTTTCCTTGTTACAACCATGGATTAAACCTACGAGAAGGTAACACAAGGTTACCAAAAACTATATTTTTATATAGCATATTTTGCTGAGTGGCGTATGGCGCTGAACGAAGCGGAGGCAGTTTTAAATAGATCTCACAACAGCGGTGTTTCAACTGTCACAGAGGAAACTACCAAATATTTGCTGATACACATTTGCAGCCCTACCAATGTTGGGCTATTTTTCAGACGTATAAACATATATATTCTTTTTTAAACTCGAGTCTTTTTTATAATTTCTCTTCTCTTTTACATTAAATCAATACACATTAAAGGGATAGTGAATAAATGCAGATGAGAAAAATCCATGGTAAACCATGAAATCGACCAACGCTTTTAACATTGATCGTCATCTTGAAATCACCACGAGGCCCTCAACAATTAGCTTGTCTCAAGTTCCTAGTACATGTTTGAGAGAAATTGATTTCTAGATATCAAACAACGGTAAAATGTATGTGTCTACTTACTCATGGATGCGTGATCGTCAAGAAGCATAAAATTAATTGGTATAGTGATGTTACAACCAGTTCCGTTGCATGGTTCCCGACAAAAACAAACTCTGTAGAATACCGGATTTACAAAGCACAAAATTACATAAATCAAAGTCCAGGGACGACGCAAAAGAACGAACACCAGAAGACAGAAGATCATAGACACAACAAACCAAATAATACACAAACACCAGAAAGAATTATAGAAGACAATCATAGCATAAAAAACAACCACTAATCGAGTCAACTGCAAGAAAACTAAGCATAATAAAATCGTGAGATAGGGACACTTTATACAGGCGGTACGAATAGCTTTTGGACAAAAAAAATAAAATGTGTTATAGTGCATCCATTAGAGACAATCTCTAAATACAAAAATACCGATGTTTCATGAAAAACAGTAAATTTCGTTATGCTGTACACGTGTTTCAAGGAGTAACCTCTCATCAGTAGCATTAATATCAAGGAATATGGAAAGCCATAATCCAAAAGTTGTCAGAAAAGAAGTACTCATTACCAAAAAAATCGAAATAGGAAGCCAAATCCAGTACCAAGGACATCTACCGAGTGTCATACACGGAATGAAGCGTCAGTATTTTTAGTGGTTAGAATTTTGATAAAAACAGTAAATTTCTATAGCACCCAAGGTAAAATTCTCATGTCAGACAAGTCTGACTATCGGGCTTGTGAATACCCTCGGGGACCTCTGGTCCACCAGCAGTGGCATCGGCCCAATGGTTCAAAATACAAAAAAAACAGATGTTGCATAAAAAACAGTATTAATATCAAATAATATGGAAAGCCATAATCCAAAAGTTGTCAGAAAATAAGTACTCATTACCAAAAAAAATCGAAATAGGAAGCCAAATCCAGTACCAAGGACATCTACCGAGTGTCATACACGGAATGAAGCGTCAGTATTTTTAGTGGTTAGAATTTTGATAAAAACAGTAAATATCTATAACACGCAAGGTAAAATTCTCATGTCAGGCAAGTCTGACTATCGGGCTTGTGAATACCCTCTAAAGTACAAATAGACTACTACTGAAATATACAGCATAGCGAAATTTACTGATTATTATGCAATTTCGGTATTACTATATAAAGAGATCATACGTCTATCGCACGGGGAATCTTTTACTGGTTCCACACGTTAGGAGAGATAAATACCAGTTTATAGAAACGATGAAGGTATATAGATTAAAATTTTCTATAAATGCAATGTAATTCCAATCTATATTACAACGTTTTTCTTGTTTTTTTTTATCTTGAAAACTCCTTGAGGCCTTCAAAATGAACTTTTCATATACATCAAAGTAAGTTCAAGGCGGCACCTAGTTTAAGCGGAACTCATTTGTAGGTGTCGAACAACGGTATAGCCATGTTTCTTTAGTCATACATGTATGTAGTTGTGGAATCGTCAAAAAACATAAAACTTACCGCCAAATGTTCTAACACTGTTTTCTGTTACTCGGCAGAAGACTAAAGCAGCAACAAAATTTACAATAGTGATCGGGTCAGGACTTTTTATTATCGTTACTTACTTATGTACAATGTCTTTAAAGACCACAGGGTTTTCTGAATGGTTGAGCTGTGAG
>MJUU01070224.1:0-11962 GCA_002080025.1 Modiolus philippinarum
GAATTATCTCCCCTTCAACCAAGATTTCCAAAATGAAAATGTATCATCATGTACCCCTGCAATCCTATTTTATGCAACTCTCAGAATCTCAGAATCTGTTCTTTATTTTATTTTTTTTCCTCCTCATCAAAACTTTATTTTGATTTTAAAGCCCTCCACTCATAAATTTCTTTCAAATTTACAGCATTTTCGATGAAAACATAAATTGGATGATCATGACAAAAGCCATAGATTTTAATTCTAAAACCGAATGAGTTTAAACAAAAAAAGCATGTCAATTTTCCTTTCACCAATGGGGGATTCATCCCAACTACAGTAGAACTTCGATGGCTCGAACTGCAATACCTCGAACACCATGGATGA
The DNA here is from genome assembly GCA_002080025.1 of Modiolus philippinarum. Lineage (NCBI taxonomy): Eukaryota > Metazoa > Mollusca > Bivalvia > Mytilida > Modiolidae > Modiolus > Modiolus philippinarum. Next base: position 364 of record MJUU01070224.1, read on the forward strand.
CTAGAACCCTTTTTGTGGTCCCTTTGTTCAAGTTTAAACCTCGTTCGACCTCGATATCTCGAACACCCCGTTGGCTCTAACTGTTTTCACAGTCACTTGGGTTTTTGAGCTATAGAAGTTAGACTGTATAGTCATAGACCATGTATGCTGTCAACCTGTAAGAGTAAAAAGTAGCATTAATAAAGATATTTCATTAAATAGGCTGTCCAGATCTCCTAGCACTGATCCTGGTGTCTTGAAAATTCTCTCTACACTATCCCCACCCTTTTTAAAAGGGGTTTAAGCTTTACTTCTTCTCTCTACAGCTGAATTTTAATCTTTTTTTGACTAGGTCAGATTTGAACAAAAATATACAAATGATATATCTAAAGAACTTCAAAGTGAAATCTTTTGTAGATAAAATGTCATTTATAAGTAATTAAAAGTAAAATGTGCATTATTGTATTGATTGATGAAATTAACAACACTTTTTTTGTTTATTTTCAGGTGACAGGAAATCAACAACCCCTGCCAAAACAAAATAAACAACAACAATAAACAAAAACAATCATGGACGTGAAACAAACATTCTTATTCCTCTTTGGAAACTGCATCAATTTCATATTGTTTTATCTTGATCTGGACAAGGTCAACGACCCTCTGACCTTCTGCAGAACATGAATATTCATCAAAAAGGACTTCATTTAAATATTTCCAAAGAAGAAATAGAAGATATTATTCTCAATTGTGATAACCCTGACAACTTTCATGGATTAGGACAATAATCTCTCTACAGCTGGATTTGACAAGGAAACACTACTTTTGACAATTTTTGTTATACTGGAAATGACTATTACCATAGAAACACCAGAAATATGTTACCATGACTACCAGCAAACCTGTGATAACCTTAATCAAGGACTATTTATTTATTTGAAGTGCAATAAAGTAGTATAGAAAAATTTTGTTGTTTTTATTAGCCATTTCAAGTATTTTGCATATAGTTTTACCCTTGTCTATCATTTAGCCATTCAGTCATTCGGTTATTCCCTCATTCCAGCATTCTGGAACCAACAGTTTTCCATACTTTTTGCAGAGACTGCGGGAGATATTTAGTTGATATATGGTATGAGAATGAACCTAGATTAGTCACAGCTTGAGTTCAAGTTTCATCCTGAATCATGTGTATTTGTAGGAGTTTTTTCCTTTGAATTTTAAATTTTCATGAAACAGCAGTTTTCCAGATTTTTTATCGCTGGATTTTGACTTGAGATTCGGTATGTGAGTTTACCTTGATGATTTTACAGACAGTCTGTCCTACCAAACCAACCCTTAGTAAATCTCTAGATTTACTCACTGACAGTGTTTCATGTGCCGTTTATGAAGCAAGCCATGCTTGCCCCTTTCAGAGCCCCTGTAGAACTTTTCGCAAAATAGACAGAAAATTACTTTAACAGGTATTTGGTTAGACAGAAAATTACTTTAACAGGTATTTGGTTAATGGACTTCCAGATGTTTTGGTGTTGATCTGCACTGATGAGACATAAGTTGTGCAGAAAATAAATAAACAGTAACTTCAGTATTTTGTTATTTAATATAATCAAGCACCCTTGAGAAGGCAATATTTGAAATCTTAAGCAGACCTCGTCAGGCCAATATTGAAATTTTACTCTTTGGTGTCTGAGATTTCTCATTCTAACTTCCACCAATGTTAGAATCTATTAACATTAGGTTCCCTTGCTATTCTGCTATCATTGTTTTACTTGTTATCCAGTCAAATAAGTAGGAGATTGATGCATCATTAAACTTGCTTTAACCCACCATTTTATTTATAGATATACTTATTCCATATCTGGAATATGACAGGTTTCTAAAAATTTTCTGTGTTTGGTTATGTGCATTCTGATTTGTGGTACATTCAATGGATTTTCCTTATTGGTCTCCGCCTCTAGTTGCTTCTGACTTTTGTTGTCACTTTTATTTACTTCAGATTGACAACTTATAGTAAATTAACAAGTAGGATATAATTTTTCATGTTGGATTTCCAGAGCACCTGATGTTACCTCCATTTTTTTTTTTTTTTTTTTTGGGGGGGGGGGGGGGTCACACTGCTTGTGCTATAGTTTTGTGGCATTGTTGTTAATTTTTGTTTGTTTTTTCTATGTCATCTTGTCTCCTTTTGTGTTACAATCTGAATTGCTGCGTTTTTTTTTTTTTTTAGACATTTTTGAGTTTTTCCTGTATTTCCTTTGTTTGCCGATGTAGTTGATTATTTTTATCCAGAGAAGGCAGAATAACTGAGTTCATAGACAGAAAAATTGAAATATCAAAATAGTCCAGAGACAAAAGGCAAGAATATACATCACGGCACAGAAAAGGCAGAAATGACACAGCAGACTAAGCAAAAATTAATTGGTCTTTTATCCTAGAAAGGAGGAAAAATGACAACATGGAGCAAAAATTGACAAAACGGCATAAACAGGGACAAAAAGTTAACATTAACAACATTTTATAAAACAGAAGCAAATTTTAACAAAATGGATTAAACCAGAAGTAACAATCAACCAGAGGACATACTAATGAAGGGAATATTAACAAAATGAACTAAGGCCAAAATTAACAATAAGGAATAAAAGTAAAAATTAACCAGATGGCTTAAAACAAGTACAAATATTGAAAAAGATGTATAAAACACGAACAAAAGGATTGCATAAAAGAGAAGCAATAAACAAATAGCAAAAATTAACAAAATGAAATAGTTACAGGTACAAAAACAAGCTAGAATGTAGAACTTAACAAAATGGAACTCAAACAGGAGCAAAAAAATGTATCCAAGATGACAATAAACAAGACCAAATATTGGAATATTGCTTAAAACAGGAGCAAAAATAACCAGAGTGATTAAAACAGAAGCGAACATTAACACAATGTAATAAAACAGGAGCAAAAATAAGACAGATGACATCAAAACATAGCAAAAATTTTTTAAAATGTTCAAAAAAAAATAAAAAAGTAGCAAATGTTAATTGGATGTCTTTAAAACATTGCTAATACATGTATTAACAAAACGGAATAAGACAGGAGCAAAATTTAATGAGATGGCAGAAAACAGAAGCATAATTTAACAAAACGGAATAAAACAGGGGCAAAATTTAACGAGTTGGCAGAAAACTGAAGCAAAATTTAACAAAACTGAATAAAACAGGAGCAAAATTTAAGGAGATGGCAGAAAACAGAGGCAAAATTTAACAAAACTGAATAAAACAGGAGCAAAATTTAAGGAGATGGCAGAAAACAGAAGCAAAATTTAACAATGCATTCCTGTATATGAGAAAAAGTACACAGATTGTTTATGCATGGAGCTTCTGGCTATTCTCATTTTGCCTCCAATAAGACAACAAATGCCGAAATAGCAGCAGCTTATAGTTCTGCGGGTGGTCAATTCGACATTAGATTTGTTTCTCTTCACTCTTCAGTGCAGACAAAAATCACATCATTTTTAGGATAAAGAATCAAAACAGAAAGCAGCGTCTGAAAAAAGGAGGGTTGCATATACAAATCACTCTTCGTTAGAACCTAGTTATAAAAGTGATGATCAAAATCTTTTGATGTCCAGGACAAAAGGTCATAGATAGTAAGGAAACCAAGCCGGTCAGTTTGTCTAGACTTTGAAAACTGATAAGACGGATTCATTATGCATTTGACAGCCTTTAAACTGAATTTGAGGTGGTATGGATATTTGACTGATTTTATGGATACTTGGGTGGTCCGAGCGACTGACCATTTCAGATCGAATATACATGTAACCAAGAATAAATATGCTGGAAAAGATTTATTTTCATCAATAAAGATCCAGATTTTATACAAGATCAGCCACTCAATCAATTAAAACAAATTTAAATCCAAATTTTCAAATTTTGTCAGCAGTAGCAGACTTTTTAAAGCAAAGTACAGACTTGCGAAAGTGATGTCCACGTTGGCCATAGTTGCTCACTATATATATAAGCTGAATGTATGTTGTAATTTATTATATGCTCTTTATGGGCCCTTTGATTAGGTTAATAAAGTATTCTTATTCTTATTCTTATAATATGTCATTTGTTGTTGTATTAACCATATGTTTGTTTGTACTGTGTTGGTATTTGCTTGGCCCCTGTGGGCGTAATTTGCAAATAAAGTATTATTACTAATATATATTCGAGAAACACTTTCTTGAAATTTGATAGTTGACATACAGCAACACTAGTTAAGTATATTATAGAAAGCATTGAAAAAGGTGCACAAACATTTTAGATGCCCCTTTAATAAAAAAAAAATGAGAGAAGGGGGGAATAATGAGAGAAAGAGGACAGAAATATATGTTCAAGCTTTAATTTTCACTTTGCGGCCAACAGGAACAAAAGTTGCAATACTCCTTAAAATTGAACGATTGTTCCTTTCTAACTTATACCAATTAAAGTTAAAACTTATTTTGAAATTTTCCTTTTTGATTGTTGTTAATTTCAAATTCTGTTGAATTTCATTCAATTAATATATATATTTTGGTATTGCATGTCTAACATTTGTTCAGATGTACTCCGGAAGGAAATTCTATTCATGAATGTACTTTGCCACATAAAATTTATACAACTGTTTATTGTAAGTCTTGATAAAACGTGTGGAACATAATTGTGTGGTTAGTTTGTTTTTCAAATTTTGAGTATTTATTGCGAGTTGACTGTTTGTGGGTCGTGGTTTTGTGGTCTCTCACTTTCCTGTTTTTTGTGAAAATATTTTGTCGTCCTCGTACTTCCATTCATACTAAATGGCTTTAGCCAATTTAAAGCTTACAAGGTGAATTTGTATACAGTAAGACCTCCAATTATCCCTTTTCCACCACTGCTATTGGTATTCAAATCAAACTGAATTAATGAACGAGGCCAAAGGACGAGTTTGTTTTCGACGCAACGATAATTCAGAATTTCATAAGATTCTTAACAAATCTAATTAAAGGAAATTTTGAAAAAAAAAACAAACAAAATAACCAAGAGTCATAGTGAATTGCTTTCGCAAGGATGTGTGGCATGCAAGCATTGAACATGAAAACAAGAATATACACATGTTAAAAAACTTAAAGATATGCATCTATGTTGAGTCCATAGTGAACCAACTTATCATATTCGGATTCCCGTCAGTATTCATATTTTAGAAGAACTTTATTTGCACAAATAAACCCTAACGGGTTAAAGCAAAATATAAACAATACAATGACATATATATATACAAATTCACAAATTGTTTACAACATATAATCATGGTAACAAGGAGGTTAATTATATTTAATGAAGTAAAATTGGCCAATGTGGACCTCATTTTCGCAGTTCTTCAGACCGCTTTATATAGTCAACAACACTGGACAATATACTTGTATCTGGATTCAAGATTTTTTTTTAACTTTGATGGAGAATCAAGCTGGTTAAAATCAATTACATGGTTATTTATGTTCTCAATGAAACTCTTTCTTATATTATTGTTAATTTGACAATGAAAAAAGAAGTGTTCTTTATTGTCAAGGACATTACAAGTTTTACATATTCTTTGATTTCGAGGTATTTTCTTATATCTTCCTACTTCTACTTCAAGGTTATGATCACTTATTCGAAATTTTGTGATCAGTTGACGACCATTAAAATTTTTTGATTTTTTTAGGTATTCCTCTAGCTTAAAAGTAGTTTTCAATCCTTTATAAAGATACAATTTTGAACTATCGTCCAAATTCGATAGCTCAAATTAATGATTACTTTTTCATAATAATCTGTGTTTGAATCTTTAAAAACTTGTTTTCTTGCGTTTTTCAACAGGTTAGTAAATGGTCTATCAAAATCTATGAAGGTTTCTGGATTTAATTCAAGTTCTTGGAAAATGCTATTTGCACAGGAATACCATGTGTATATGCCTTCATCTGCTAAAGTTTTATTCAAACTAAATGCTTCTTTTTTTAAGGATTTATATTTTTAGAATTTATTCTAGAAAAATACATTAAAATTTGAGTTTTAATGAAAGCATTTAAAGGTACTCTTCCTAGTTCTGATTTAGCTGCTATATTACAGGATGTCTTTCTAATACCTAATACTAATTTACAAAATTTAATATGTATTTTTTCAAAGCTTAATCTATCAACCAATGATAATATATCACAAATGGTACCATGTACTCTTGATCTAGTTAAGGCTTTGAATATAGGTGGATATTCATTTAAGAAGTGAGGGGGCAAACATGGTAAAGGGAGGCCGGGAGAAAGGAGAGATGGGAGGGATAAAGGCGAAAGATGACGATAGAAAGGAGAAATACGCCTAACTTTCCGCCTCTCAGATGTGACCCTCGAGCAGACCCTTTTGAGTTCTAATACGGTACTTTCGAGATTTCGAGATAGGAACTCTCGTGTAATTGAAGGCGGAAACAATCGCCTCAGATACCAGTAAGAAGGAATACTGGATCTCTAAACCTATTAAAATAAATATATACCACATAAAAAACAAACTATTTATGAAATTGAAGTGCATTTATAATTTTTCCTATATGACAATCTTTAACTAAATTTTAATTGACGAAAAACAATAAACTTGAAGAGCTACAAATCGATTAAATATAAATCAACCTTAGCTCAACAGTGTCAATTAACTAGTGATTCCCTCTCAATGTATTGATGTATTGTTGGGTTTTTTTTTTTCGCATAAAAATACAGCCTTTTTCCGGTGTGAACACGATTCAAAAGTCCCGTATACAGCAGGCCCATTATCACAACAAATAGTTTCTGGTTAGTCGTTCTTTTATCTATCTGGACTATATGCCATTCTGACGCAAAAACAGAATTACGTATCCGTGTCCGCATTCTTGATTTCAACCTACGTAAAGAAAGGGAAGAAAGCACGTCAAAGTACATGAGAGCGTTATTACTTACGGTATGAAGAAAAGGGACAAAATGACAAACATTTTTAACAGTAATTTTATGATGTTAAACTACAACGCACTACTTGACCATGTACATATAGTGTTTGTTTTTGTTATGGTTACAATCATTTTATTGTCATTCAAACACTTACATGTATCATGATACATATACATGTAGTTGATTTAGGGTCTTTTAAGGACAATATTACCTCTCGAGGTTCTTATCAATAAATCTTCTGAATGAACCCTTCATGATTCAACAGTTACTTTTGTCATTCTAGGGGACTTTCATAATTGTCATCATGATTTTACAGATCGGTACGGATGTGAATGAGAATTTAAATCGTTCGGTAAATTTAGAGTACAGACTCGAGCCGTACTTTTCCAATACGATTGAATCATGACGGGTGCAAAACGTCAAGCAGATCATACTAATACGACTACCCTCCCGGTGAACATTTTCTTGTCCAATATATGTTGGTATGTCATCTGAGAAAATAAACATTTGATATAGACAAAAAAGTGCCTTGTATAGGGTTAAAGGGATCATTGATTACTTGCCCTTTTCATTTTAGGGATATGGATTGTTGACTTTGTTTTAGGGATATGGATTGTTTAAGAAATACACAAAATTCAGGTAATATCTTGGAAAAAAGTTGTTTATTTTAGGGATAATGAGGAACATTTTAGGGATATGGATTATTTGCTTCCAAAGTTTTGGGGATGTCTGCAAATACATTTCTAGGGATATGGATTATTGATATTTTTTTGTTTGATATTGTCATTTTTCATAATGCTTCATGTATCTTTTCGGGATGATGTTTTGTCATGTCTTTGGACTTTGTTTTGTCGTTTTTGCCATGTATGTGGACTTCGTTTTGTCGTTTCTGCAATGTCTCTGGACTTTGTTTTGTCGTTTTTGCCATGTCTGTAGACTTTGTTTTGTCGTTTTTGCCATCTCTCTGGACTTTGTTTTGTTGTTTTTGCCACGTCTGTGGATTTTGTTTTGTCGTTTTTGCCATCTCTCTGGACTTTGTTTTGTTTTTGTTTTTTGCCATGTCTGTGGACTTTGTTTTATCGTTTTTGCAATGTCTCTGGACTTTGTTTTGTCGTTTTTGCCATGTCCCTGGACTTTGTTTTGTCGTTTTTGCCATCTCTCTGGACTTTGTTTTGTTGTTTTTTGCCATGTCTGTGGACTTTGTTTTGTCGTTTCCGCAATGTCTCTGGACTTTGTTTTGTCGTGTTTTGCCATGTCTCTGGACTTTGTTTTGTCGTGTTTTGCCATGTTTCTGGACTTTGTTTTGTCGTGTTTTGCCATGTCTCTGGACTTTGTTTTGTCGTGTTTTGCCATGTCTCTGGACTTTGTTTTGTCGTTTTTGCCATCTCTCTGGACTTTGTTTTGTCGTGTTTTGCCACGTCTCTGGACTTTGTTTTGTCGTTTCTGCAATGTCTCTGGACTTTGTTTTGTTGTTTTTGTCATGTCTCTGGACTTTGTTTTGTTTTTGTTTTTTGCCATGTCTGTGGACTTTGTTTTGTTGTTTTTTGCCATGTCTGTGGACTTTGTTTTGCCGTTTCCGCAATGTCTCTGGACTTTGTTCTGTCGTTTTTGCCATCTCTCTGGACTTTGCTTTGTCGTTTTTGCCATGTCTCTGGACTTTGTTTTGTCGTTTTTGCCATGTCTCTGGACTTTGTTTTGTCGTTTTTGCCATGTCTGTGGACTTTGTTTTGTCGTTTCCGCAATGTCTCTGGACTTTGTTCTGTCGTTTTTGACATCTCTCTTGACTTTGTTTTGTCGTTTTTGCCATGTCTCTGGACTTTGTTCTGTCGTGTTTTGCCATGTCTCTGGACATTAACCAAAGTACATAAGAGCGTTGTTACTTTATTACTGTATGAAGGTAAGGGACAAAATGACGAACAATTTTAACAGTAATAACAAGGTTTTATGATGTTAAACTACAACGCACTTCTTGACCATCTACATAATATGTTTGTTCTGGTTATGGTTACAATCATTGGTTTGGACTTATCAATTAAAGTTCTATAGTTTTAGTTAGAATCAAACGAGTTAAAACTCAACTCAAACTCGAATTCGGTGTGAAGTCATGCAGTCTCTTTATACACCCTATAGAAGCGATATACTTCTAACCCCAAGCCAGATCAACGATGCCATGAGAATCAGTAAGAAATCTTGCTGTCGAACTTTAAAGATATACATGTAAATTGTATAAATTCGTTCAATAAGGTTCGATCTCTTGAATCACGTAGTCTGATCAATTGAGCCATCATACTTGAATCAAAGTTAACAAATTGCATTCCATCCAAGGTTAGGGACCGTCCATTTAACTTGAAGGGGGGGCTATGGTTTTTTTCTAAAAAAATATTTTGGATCTGATTTTTAGTGAAAAAATATTCTGGCTGCCAAAATGATGAAAAAAAATTTTCTTAAGGTGGCTTTCTGCCCAAAAAAATAATGTTAATTTTGAAAAAAAATATTTTGTTGATACGCATGCAAAAAATAAATAATTTGTTTCGCGCAAAGCGCGAAAAAAATTTTCTGTCCAGAAAAAAAAAACCATAACCCCCCCCCTTCAGGTTAAATGGTCGGTCCCTTAGTTTAAATCCATACGAAATGTGTTCCAGAAATCAATAATTTGAAAGTTTAAAAAATGCCAAGAAAAAGTTTAACATTGCAACATCTGGTCGCAACCTTTCCAATAAGTCAGTAATATTGATTGGAATTTAGTCATACTCATCAAAATAGCAGTTTTTTTGTTTTTTTGTTTTTTTTTTTTTTTCTAGAATATTGGTTTAGATTTTACATTACATGTAATATGATAGAAAGCATGACTTGGACATGTCTCACTTGCGTCGATTGCCAGAGAGGATGCATCATTATATTCGACATGTCGATTGCCGGAGAGATATGCATTATTTATTAGACGCGTCAATTGCCGGAGAGATATGCATCTTTTATTGGACACGTCGATGGCCGGAATTGGTGCATCAAGAAATTGAACAACTTTTCACCATTTAATTTTGCAAATACTCTTTTGTGTATTAAATCAGATGTTTATGCTGATTGTCTACCATTTTTAGAAAATGTAGATATTATATTATCACGTTGGTACACTTTTGTTCAAAAATTAAAACCTAAGGGTCTACATGGTCCGTAAAAGGCCCTTCAAGTGTGTGATTCGTGAGAAATACCCCTTAAAATAGGCGTGATACGTGAATTCCTAGATTTCTGTATGTGTGAAAGCCAAAGTGTGGTTTCATGTTCATGATGGCTTCTTAGAATTTGTGCTTACATCGTAAGTGAACTCAATTGGACCACTACAACATTATCACTATGACCATTAACAATATTACATTAAACTTTATTATTCAAATACTCATGACCAATTCGGGTTGTAGTACAGAATTATAAAACATTACAACGAGACATGCCTCTTTACCCCGCGACGTTCGTATGACCTTGCCCGTCTATCTGTGAGGGGGTGTACAGGGTTTCTGGGTTATGGAGACAAGGAGAGAGGGGCGGGAGAGAGGAGAGAGGGGCAGGAGAAAGGAGAAAGGGGCTAGAGAAAAGGAGAAAAACACTCCTGTCCGCCCCTCATCTGTCCCGATTCAGACTTTCATATATTTGTTGAATAATGGTGTCTCTAACATACCCCTTGCTTCGTGTCGGAGGCTTGTTAACCTCGACAGGTGTTGCTGAACTAATCCGTATCCTGTTATACCACAAATGTTTAATATGTAAATATCACGATGATTATTAGCAAAGATGTCAACAAATTATATATAATTATGTCAACAAACTTGTATGCTGACCCAATTACCCTACAATACAAAATTTAAGAGCCACAAAACAAAGACAAATTAAAACAGTTTACTCCTTTTGCCAAAAAATACTGTCAAAGGGTTTTGAATATATATTTAAATAAGTTCCGTAATAGTTCCAAATATTTCCATATTCTAAAAGCTATTTTTGTACCAAACGGATTCAGCTATACTTAATTCCGACCTCTTCTTGACGAACTGGCAATTAACTGGTCATATCAGATACTAGGCAATATTTGCAACTACTAGTATTATGAAATTTATATAAATATATTCAAAGTTTTTGACAGTATTTCTGACCAAAAACATAACTGACTGTTTTAATTTGTCCTTGTTTTGTAGTTTAAAGGAAATTCTCCTAAATTTGTAATGTTTGGTACCGGGGTCAGAACATAAGTTTGTTGACATCTTTGCTAATAATCATCGTAAAATATTTACATACTAAACATTTGTGATATAACAGGGCACGGAGTGGATCAACAACACCTGCCAAGGTTATGAGACTCCTACAGGTCACAAGAGTTATGTATAGAGACACTACATGATACCCCGCATACTGAAGCCTGAACGGGCAGATAGACGGTCAATGATCATGCAAACATTAGCGAATAAAAAAAATATGTCTCAAAATATTTTGTCTTAAAGAAAATAAGAAAAGCTGTTAATATCAATATTATTAGAGAGGAAAAAACAAAGATATCCCGAAAGGTTAATCCGATCTGTTGTTGCCCTATTAACTATATTTAGTGATATGTTGCTTCTCGATTAACTACTTGCTGATCTGTTGCTTCTCGATTAACTACTTGCTGATCTGTTGCTGCTCGATTAACTATTTGCTGATCTGTTGCTG
>MJUU01070224.1:12058-24031 GCA_002080025.1 Modiolus philippinarum
GCTCGATTAACTATTTGCTGATCTGTTGCTGCTCGATTAACTATTTTCTGATCTGTTGCTGCTCAATTAACTATTTTCTGATCTGTTGCTGCTCGATTAACTTTTTGCTGATCTGTTGCTGCTCGATTAACTATTTGCTGATCTGTTGCTGCTCGAATAACTATTTTCTGATCTGTTGCTGCTCGATTAACTATTTGCTGATCTGTTGCTGCTCGATTAACTATTTGCTGATCTGTTGTCGCTCGATTATATTTGGCAGATCTGTTGAATTAAAGAACAAAATTTTCAAATTAAAATTTTGTAGATCATGCTTGGACGATATTTTGTAGCTCCAGTTTAACTGTTTTCTATCAATTAAAATCTGGAAAACAGTTGCCATATTGCGCATAATATGGTACACTCAATATTAACCAATAGATTGTTGATATTCGGAGGTATGTCAGCATTAATTTATTGCATCCAGTCTGTCCCACCTACATGTATCGAGGTAATCATTTGTGCCTTTAAACACATACGAGTTCTCGCATTTGTTTTGACGTTGCGTCTTGTTTATTACCACTTGACAGTGTCCATCTTATGGCAATACACTAATTATATAACCTTTTGTTTAGTAAACAAATATTGTAAGAGGACCATAAACAATGATATGACCAAAGGTCAACAAACTCTTGATATGTTGTGGTCAGTTAATCTTTATTTTGTTTGAGTTCGTTTCATCCTAACAATTTCAGCTTTCAACTGTATAAAGGCTAATAAATTAACAAAATACCGAAATTGTAGCTGGATTAAGTTCTATAGATAACTTTTTTTTCAAGGATACTTACCAACTCTGTAGTCAGTACATCGGTGCTGATCCGAAAAACGATTTTATTTGAAAACTTACAATATCTAAAATCAGGAAAATTCTGTTTAGAAATAAGGAGTATCTCTCTCTTGCATAGCTCTGTCCTTAGCTGATTTTGGCTTTTCTATTTAGCTTATATTGGTAATTAGATCTCTATCAGCTTTAACACATATATCGTTTTATGGATTTTCAAATGTTTTGATTTTTGCTGCACCGAAGAGACACAAGTTGTCGAAATGGCCATAACACAAGCACGCAGCAGATCTTGAGGTGTCAGCAGAGTACTAAGGGACCGACCATTTAACCTGAAGGGGGGTTATGGTTTTTTTTCTGGACAGAAAATTTTTTAAAAAATTTATTTATTTTTTTCACGTGTATCAACAAAATATTTTTTTGCAAAATTAACATTATTTTTTTGTGCACAAAGCCTTCATCAGAAAATTTTTTTCCATCATTTTGGCAGCCAAAATATTTTTTTCACATAAAATGACGTCCAAAATATTTTTTAGAAAAAACCATAGCGCCCCCCCCCCCCCCCCCTTCAAGTTAAATGGTCGGTCCCTAATTACCTATTATAGAATTTTTTGAAAATTTCTGTGGAGAAACATAAATGTATTGTTCAAAATATAAATAAAATGTCACCGTGCTGTTAAGCGCAAAAATTGAAACAGAAAATTTTAGGATTTTACAAAGATGACTATATGAAGGGATATCTTTAGAAGTCAATTATAGATTTTGTTCATACTTTTCATGCGTTTTGCAATCATATTATTATATCGCTTTCATATACAAAATAAAAACTAGGGGTTAAATTTCAAATAAGAGAGATAATTGTAAAAGGTTCATTTCTCTAGTGATATCTCTATGAAATTCTTTTAATCAATTATCCCCCTTGTGTAATTTCTGTGTTCTGTGAATCCAGCAACTGATTTTAATTACATGTGTTTAAGTTCACCTTTCTGTTATGGAAATGTTGTAAAAAGGATAAGGAATTAAAATTTTGAATACTTTGGAACTTTCTTTACATTCTAAAACCTAAATGAACAAGTATTAGCCAAAAATGGCGGAATAATACAATTGAGACACATTTGTTATTCCCGCTGCTATTTGTGAACTGCAAACACAAACCCATTAGGGTTGTTGCAATACAAATTAATACATACACAAATTAACACAAGGTTAAGAACAGCAAACGCCAAATAACAACTGATTTATTTCAAACAAAAAATAAATAAACAATTTAAAAACCAGATAAAAATGTCAAACGCACATTTACAGAAAATGTCTTGTCCCCTGTTATAGTCAGCTAAATATATTTTTTCACGACAAAATTTGATTTGCATGTCACAATCAGAAACTGTTTGGCGTTGCATTGGATTTATTACTACCTGACCTGATTTTATTTTGTTTTGCCAGGTGCTCGTCCATAAAATAAATCATGGCAATACAGTATTACATAACCCAAATATTTGCATAGGATTGTAAACATAGGTCAACAAACTCTTGATTTTATGCGGTCAGTTCTTCACTCTTGACAAAATCAAGCTCTATTTATCTTTATTTGAACTGATTGATCAAGAAATATTTACGTAGCTTGCAGTAGTGCCGACTAATACCTGTGACAATGAAGGCTCTGCTGTGCAGTAAAAAGTGGAGCTTCAAAAAATCACTTGTTAATATAGTGCTCTCGATCGTTAACTCATTTAATATAAAAATTATACAAAAGAAAATACATATGTATTGTAGAAGGTTTCTTATTGTCGAGTGTCGATTATCGAGCCACAAAAGTCGAGTTTCAAGTTTAAATAATCGAGTATCGAGTTGAAAAAGTCGAGTATCGAGTAAAAAAAGTCGAGGATCGAGATGAAAAAGTCGAGTGTCGAGTTGAAAAAGTTGCAAGGGACAAATAGGTTCACTGAGATAGCAAAGCAAAAAAAATGCAAAAAAAGATAACAAGAAACGCCCACAATGGCCGAAAATCACAATTACATTGTCAACATACCCTTGTTCTGTGTTGTCAAAACTGTATTGGGCTGTTTAGCCTCTTTTCATTTTGATGCTCTATGAAGACCTATGTAGATTACACTCCAACTTCAAAATACCTCATATAGTTTTAAACTTGTGTTTTCTTTGTATTTCCCACAAACTTCATGCATTTGGTTTGCTTTCTTTTCCTGCGTGGTTTTTATTTTACTTTGTTCTTTATCACTTCATGACACGGCTTCTCTGTTCTATTGTCTTTCATGTATATGAAGTGGATACGGCAGTACACAACATGTGAGCGAAAAGATTGCCATTCAGAAGGTGACATGTATTACTTGACCTAACTTCATGATGTCTTTGATAGGTGTTGATCTACTGTCATGCAATACACTATTATATCGCTTTTGTTAAATAAGCAAATATTTGTTAGAGTTGATAAACTCAACAAACTGTAATACTCTGCAGAACAGAATAGAATAGAATTTTATTGGTATAAAATCCATGTACAAAAGAATTATGCAAGAAAAGTTTGTTAATAAACTTTGAATTAAAAGATCTAAGTGAATGTAAAACAGAAAAACAAACCAAAAATTTAAAATGTCATATAAAAAATTCTGTCACAAATTATTATCATTAATTAATTAATAAAAAAATAATCTAAAAGAGGAAAATAAAAACTTTTATTATAAATTCAAAATCACGAAAAACATGCCCGAATTTTACCTTTCAAATCTAAAAAAAAAGAGATTTGAAAACTTATGACTAAATTCAGAGTTAATGACTATATGATGTTAATTGAAGAAGGGAGGTATAAAATGTCAAAGACTCCGTAAAACTTGTAACGACATAGAGGATGAGTTCCACTTCTTTTTCAACTGTAAAATTTATTCTTCGTGTCGAAAGCAATTTTTAGATTACTATCAGTTTAATATAACACATTTCAATTTACTAAACACAGACAAACTTGTGCTAATTCTTAATCACTCAACACCTGATGATAATAAAACAGTGGTATCTTATATACAGCAGTCATTAGAACTGAGGAAAGATGACCCTCATACTGTTTTAGTATCGAAATAATACTGCCTTACTTTTTCCTTTTTTCATTTGTTCATATTTGTTATAATTGTTTAAATGTATTGTTTAAATGTCTTTGCTACAACCCTAATGGGTTAAATAGTTTTCAATAAGGCTATTTTAAGTTAATGCACGTGTACAACAGCCTCCTGATATAGAATTAAGATATAATTGCTTGGGCAAAATTTACACCCATCGGAGGGTCAATGGCAACATTTACACAAATTTATATTAAAAACTACAAATATTTTCCATTTTAACAACACTCAAGGCATGATTCCTTTGAGTGTTTTAAGTGTGTTGTATTCATTGTTGCTTTTCTTACTGTTTTTAGGTGTTTTTTTTTTGGGGGGGGGGCTGATTTGTTGGGTTTTGCACTTTTTTACTTTTGTTGGTTGTTGGTTTTCGTACTGTTTGCTTTGTGTTTCGGTTGATTGTTGACTTTCGTATTTTTTCTCTTTGTTTTTGACTGATTGTTGTTTTTACTGGTGCTTGTTTTGGCTGATTGTTCCTTTATTACGCTTATCTCTGCCTTTTAGTCTTAAAAATATGGTTTACCGTTTTTTTGCATGTTTTTTTTTTGCAAAATACGTTTTTGGCTGATTTTTTTGTTTTTTACTGGTTTATTGCTTGTTTTGTTTGGCTTATTGTTGGTTTTCGTACTTTTTTTCTCTTTTAATTTTTTTGGCTGATTGTTGTTTTTACCAATGTTTCCTTTGTATTTTTGGCTAATTGTTGCTTTTCGTACTTTTTTTTCCCTTTTTGTCAGATTAATTGTTTTTTGTATTTTTTTTGCTTTGTGTAAGCATGCTTCTGGTTGATTTTTTGTTTTAACTAGTTTTTGATTTGTTTTTCTGGCTGATTGTTGGTATTTACTGCTTTTGAGTTTTGTCTTGATTGTTGATCTTCACTGTTTTTTTGCTAATTGCTGTTTTTACCCGTTTTGCTTTGTGATTTAGGCTGATTGTTGGTCTTCTTACTGGATTTTGCATTGTGTTATTCTGCTTTCTGAGAGTGAGTCTGGTCTTCAAAATAGTATGAATAACCTGTCTGAATATTGTAATAAATGGCAGCTAACAGTAAATGTAAAGAAAACAAAATCAATGATAATTCAAAACAATCCCCCCAAATTAAATTTCAAATATAAATCCTTTATTAAATATAAAGAGCAAAGTGTAGAACATGTTCAAGAATATAAATATCTAGGATGTGTCATAAGTAATAATGGTAGTCTTATGAATTGTATAGTGGATCTTACAAATAAAGCTAAAAAGGCTCTATTTGCCATGAAAGTATATACATCAGAATTTAGTAATATTCCAGTTAAAAGTAGTTTGTAATTTGTTCCAAAGTTTAATTCAGCCTATTTTAACATACAATGCTGAAATTTGTTTTATGGATAACTATATACAACTTTTTAGAGCTAGATCTCGTGCTGTTAAAAACCATAGAGATGTTGATACTTTAGCATTTGTTGATAAGTCGCATATTGAAAAGCTTCATTTGAACTTTATCAAAAAACGTTTTAGGAATTAAGAAAAGCTCAACAAACTTAATTGTTAGAGCAGAACTTAATTCATTATATAAAAATCCAGTCTTTAAAATATTTTTCAAGATTAAATAATAGTAATATAAACCATTTTCTTAAAATAGCTTTTGATTTATCAAAAATATTGCATGAACATGGTACCTACTCATGGTATACTTATGCACAAAGTGTTACAGAAGAAATAAATTTTGATAAAAATTGTCTGATTGAATGTAATTCATACAAACAAACACTGAAATTGAAATCTAAAATTCAAAATTCTGTAACCGAATATTATAAAAACCTGATAAGTGATAAAATTGCTAAATTAAATGAACAAAGTATAAAACCCTAAAAATAAATAATGAAAAAAACAGATTATTTATCTCATCCCAATAAGGAAAACAGAAAACTTATAACAAAATTTAGAGATAGTGACCATGAGTTGTTAATAGAAACTGGTAGATACTATAAGATACCCAGAGAGGAAAGACCGTGTAAAACATGTAAAGTCTTGGACAATGAGGAACATTTCTTCTTTAATTGTGCAATTAATCAATCTTTCAGAAAGCAACTTTTAGAATATTATATGAGAACTCAGCTAAATTTTAATTCCCCGAATCAGTTAAAAAAGTTGACTATTATACTAAATCTGTCAACCTCTGAACAAATTAAAACAGGCGTTCCTTTTTTACAACAGTCATTAGAACTGAGGAGAGGAGAAAATAACTGTTTTATATTGTAAACATTAATTCTTTTATGAAGGCAAATTGTAAAATTAAGAATAAGTGATCATAATTTGTGAATAGAAAAAGGTAGACACTTAAAGATACCTAGAGAAAATAGACTATGCCAGTTTTGCAATATTTTGGATGATGAATTACACTTTTTGTTATATTGTAAGAAAAATTCTATATTAAGATCAGATCTTTTCAATGTAATTATATCTGAAGATGTTAAAAATTTTAACACGTTCACTGAAAATGAAAAAATTAAATTTTTGCTGTGCCCATCAACATTAAAGCAAGTAGAAAAAAATAGGGTCCTTTATAAAACGGTCATTAGGACTCATAACTCTGTTATTGTTTTTCTTCACTTGCTTGTTTTATTTGTTAATGTCACAAACTACATGTATGTTTATATGACAATAAATATTTGATTTGATTTGATTTGATTTTATGTTTTGTTCTTATAAATGTGATGTACTACAACCCAAATGGGTATAAGTATTTGAATAAAGATTTATTTACTAGTATTGGTTTCTTTATTGATTGTACATAAATCGCAATTGGTCATATATTTCCCGTCTCATCGCCGTTGTTTGTAAACTCCAACCACCTTCAGTAATTTTTGTATGGTTGTGTTTCTGGTGTAATTCAAAAAGGGTAAAGTAAATAGATCAAATAATATTGCTCCCTTTATTGTAATTTCTGTCCCACAGTACTAAAGACACTACCAGAGTGCATTCAGGCGAGGACCACAAGATCTGCAGCAATGTTTCCCATAAACCGAACTTTTTGAAGGAACGTAATATTCTTTTACACTGGGCGTTTTTTTTTTTTTTTTTGGTCAACCGTGCTGATTTATTATTAGTAACATTTCATGATTGAATAATTCAACCTGGTTTAATTCATCATATATATATCGACTGGTAGCAAAATGGGGCTCTTACAAGCAATGGCAGTGGGTTTAGGTGGTGTATGTGTCGGATCTTTTGCTAAAATATATCAAAATCAGCAGATGTGGGAGAGCATCAGAGAAGATATAATTACATTACTCAGAGAAATACACAACGCAACGAAGAAGGAAGGTATATTGTGACCGTTTGTTTTGATCATGTTCACAGCTTTCCTACACCACCGGGCGAGCAATGAATGGTTGCTAACTCCATCTGTAGGTGTCCTTCATCTTTCACAGTCGATCCATTGAACGAATTAAAAAAAAGAATTTTTACAAGAATGATAAATGGGATGGTTGATTAGGAGACGGTCATTTGATTGCCATGGTGGTGGTGGTGGGGGTGGGGGCTCGACGATTTTATAAATAGATAATAAATAATTTATTAATCTTTGTGCCATAGAAAATAAATGTTTTAATATATCATTTTATTGCATTACAAGCCCTAACGGGTTAAGCAACTATAGAAAATACAAAACATACAGAATTCACACATTGTACATGTATCAGGCATGTTAAGTAAGGTATAAACACAATTTGCGAAAATAAAGAAATATTCACTTGACCAGTATGGACCTTGAAGCCCCTTAGCCTAAACAGTAAAGTATGGAAAGGGGTCATTTTCGCAACTCTCAAGTTTGCTATATAAGTCTACAACAATGAACGAAACATTCAATCTTTTTTTAATGAAAGTAGCCTTTTTGGTACGACCCCCAGAAAATGCTCTTATGAGGACAAAAATGTAAAGCAATAAGTACTCAGCATATGACTTGAATTCTATATATAATTTTCGAATTGTGGTTTATATTTACATCGGGAATAATTGGAATTGTTCTTTGAATCCAAGATAAGCTTTTAGAATTTTGACTTCGATGCCAAACTTGGAAAATTTCCTGAAAATATCAAAGACTAATAATTCTTTAAATTCCAACATATAATTACAAGCTTCTCTTCAATGTCATCAGCAAATACGAACACTAGGATTTCAAAAATACGATTCTAATTGTGGAAATTTTCCTGAAACTCTCAAAGACCCTTTGCTTTTTTTGATTTTTATATAGCAACCATATATTTCTCAACTCCTTAAAGTAAAAATGTTCATTTTCAATAGTCAGGCTTTATAAAAAAATTGACTATAATTTGATATTTTTTTTGGGGGGGGGGGTTCTGCCTAGCAATCATATCTTTTTCAACTGCTTAAAGTAACAACGCTTGTTATCAAAAGCAAAACTGCAAAATTCTTTGATTCTTATTATGGTAAATTTCCCGAAACTCACAAAAACCTGTTATTTCTCTTTTTTTTTTAAATCTATACCAAGCAACCATATCCTTTTCAACTCCCTACAGAAGTGATGACCATTTTCAACAGTCAGTTTAAACAAATCATTGATTCTTATTTTAATAAATACGTGAAACTCTCAAAGACCATTCCTTTTTGGATTTCTACCTTGTAACCATGTTACAGTAATGAAGATAATTTTCAATAAAACCTTTGATTCTAATTTTGTTAAATTTTCTGAAACTCTCAACGACCGATTTTTTTTCTGGCATTCTACCTAGTAACTATATCTTTTTTTCAATCCCTTGCAGTAATAATGATTCAGGTTGCCGTCTTTGATTGGCCATATTTTGATTTGAAGAATTAAGCCAAGCTGAAATTTAGTTTGAAATAACCGATTATCATCCAAGATAGTTATCAAGAAAGGACACATTTTAATCAATCCCTAAGCGGAACTACTGAACATGACCTCTCAAACATGAAACCACAAAATCTTTTTCACTTTGTGTGGATCTAACTAATTTTTTTGAGCGATAAAAATTCTAAGATCAGCATTAAAATCAGAGAAATGCTGTTAATTCATTTACAACTGTAAGTCCCTATTATAATAATAATTTTATTGCAATATTACACCTCTTAGGGTCAAAGCAATACATAACATATACATCATAAACACAAGAATTACAAAATACAGTTACACTAAAAAAACATACGCTGCAATATAATTTCAGTTGACTTTTTGACTGATGCGGACCCTATTTCAATTCTATAATTAAGGAGAATACAGCCGATAACAAGGGTTAAGTCTGGAGTTTAAATGTATTATAAGTTTTTCGAAAGAAAACATATCTTTATTCAGAGTGTTTATTTACAATAAGGCACGGACCATTTGATTTTCAGGGGGGCCTGGTATTTTTACCGGGATTTTTTTCCATATACACAATGCTAGGAAATTTTGTTGAGCCGGGCTTTTTTTTTCTAATGGACAGGATCCGGGCCAGATTATTTTTTTTTCAACAACAGTGCTGGTCAGAGAATTTTTTTTGGCAAAAGTCGGGGCCAAAAAATACCAGACCCCCCCCCCCGAAAATCTAATGGTCCGTGCCTAATTTCAAAAAGTTAACGTCTGTAAGTCTCATTAATTGTACAGTTTAAAAAGAAACGGACTTTATCTTCATCTTCATTATAAACATTTTCTTTCCTTTGTTTCAGAAACTGAAATTGATGAAATTCCTGCATTTTTCGCTACTCTTACATATACAACTCCATTGTCAACTAATACAATTGTGAAGTTCGACAATGTTAGAACAAATATCAGCAAGAACTATAACCCTCTTTCCGGATATTTTACAGCAAGAAGACCTGGGAACTACGAATTCAGTGTCAATTTCATTAGTAATGGAGCAAACTGGCTGGAGCTGAACTTGATGAAAAACGACGAAGTCATAGTTAAAGGACATTGTATAAATGTTCATGGTGCATCTGGGTCGATGAGAGTAATTTTGAACCTCCGTAATGGTGATAGGGTTTACGTAAGACATCCACGTACTACGGGATCAATTCACGGTGAAAGTTATTCCATGTTCTCAGGAAATTTCATATCATAAGGATGTATTCTCCTGAGGTGTCAGTCTCGTTTAAATCTCGTTTATGAATAATTCTTAAAATTTGCTTTATGAGTGAATTTTTTTTTTATTGATTTACATCATATAATGATATTCACAAATAGTGGCAAAAATTATGTTCGTACGACCTGTAGTTTCTGAGAAATGAAAAATTATAATTTTTGACCAAAATTGACCATTGATCTCAGTCAGAATTTAGCGTATTTTGGGGTAGGGGTAATGAAAATAATTTTTCAAGAAAAATACGCATCTTATTCATATAATTTCTTTTCTTAAGTCTCAAATATATAATTGTCCAACTATTTAAAACAGAAATGGTGAGTTTTGACAGTTTAAGTGATGGAAAAAATTGAAAAATCATGGATTTTAAAGGTTTCACGATGTCTTTCTCTTAAATTTGACCCAAAAAAAAAAGCAACATTCTCTTACAAAACTTTCTTATATCATCACGCACCTATGTTTTTTGTTAGTGATATTTCTTCCGATTAATAACATCTAACAATCTGGAAACTTTGACAAAAACTTGATGATAGAAATCAATATTTTAACCGAAAATGACACAAAAATAGGCCAAATTTGATGAATTCTGCACAAAACCACCAAAATTAGGAAATTTCAACTGATGATAGCAAAAAAAATATGCACACGGACATATGATTTTCTATTCAAAAATGATTTATTCAGGGTCTTTATATTTTAGAAATAAAGGTTTCGCCAAAAACTTGATGCGGGAAAATTTTGACCTCTCAGCAGAATACATCCTTAATTAAGCATAATATTATAGGCTTTGTTTTTTTTTATTTTATATTTTTATTTTTTTTGTTTGTTTGTTTTTAAATATTTAGAATTCATGTTTATTGTTTGTATGTTTTGTATTGTATGCTAAATAGTTCCCAATTGGAATTGTTTTTGCATTAACAAAGATAATTTGTTGCTCATGGTTATGTTTTCTATGGATCTTCTAATCTCTTATTTGTTTTCAAACTGATTGCTGTTGTTTAGTATGTGTTTGTTACATGACTATAAACACCGTGTATTATCCGTACACAGGATATAGGTTCCATGACTGGTTTCCGTTTAAATTTGAATGAAATCTACTATTAGCGTAGGGGGTACCAGTGTAAACCAGTGTATAGCTACTTAGTAGCTATAAACTGGATCCACGTACACTAATGATAACCATCATTGAAATTTATACGAAAACCAGTCCTTGTACCTATATCCTGTGTACGGATGATACACGGTGATAAATCTGTATACAAGTAGTGAATCTCATTTCTTTGGATCCATAGGGTCTATGTTTAAAGTCCCTCAATTTCCTTCCGAATTATCAATCGGTGTGATTGATCTTTCATCCGACATAATTCCCATGTTTAATATGGTCTTAACGCAAATAGCTGTCATTCCGTTTACTTGTATGCAGGGATGGGTCGGGATATTTGAAATGGGCCCTTAGATATATGTAGTTGGGGTTTACGCTTAAAACCCTAAACCTTCCTAGGTATCCCTCTCATTTTCACTGGGGTAAATGTGATGTCGGTAACTGCAGTTACCGACATCCAAAGATGGCGGACCCGTTTTTGGGTAAGTATTATTATCTTTGATTTTGTAATATTTACGCATTATTCTACAGTATTTTATGTTGTACTTAACGTGTTACTAGATCTAGTACTGAATTAACCATGTGTAATATCCTATTTTTATCCCAAAAAAGAGAAATAAGCTGTTCAAAAAAGCGCGGTGATGTCGGTAACTGGAGGCTTACAAATTTTTACTGATATCCGTAACTGGAATTATAGATGTCCGTAACTGGTGTAAAACTGATTGAAAAAATCGCTTGAGATGAAGATTTTGTTATCGCAATAGTGATAAATAGCAAATTTATCTAACTATTCTATAGGTTCATCTCTGCAGTCAAAATATAGGACGCACTGAAAACCTAGATACATACTCGATCATA